>VXAZ01007605.1:229618-295143 GCA_013399875.1 Gymnorhina tibicen
GGAGAGGTGGCTGTGTCCCTGTGGTTGTGGCTGTGTCCCTGGGGTTGTGGCTGTGTCCCTGGGGAGGTGGCTCTGTCCCTGGGGTTGTGGCTGTGTCCCTGGGGAGGTGGCTGTGTCCCCGGGGAGGTGGCTCTGTCCCCGGGGAGGTGGCTCTGTCCCTGGGGTTGTGGCTGTGCCCCTGTGGTTGTGGCTCTGTCCCCGGGGAGGTGGCAGGGCTCTCTGGGCTGTGCAGCAGGAGCAGATCCAGGCAGGAATATGAAAAGCTGCCTTTGGTAACGTCCTGGGAAATGTTCCCGTGGATCCAGAGGCCTTGGTTAATTCTCTTTAAAATATTGCCCTCGCTCCGAGTGGCTTTGGCGGCGTTTTTCGGGAGGCTGGAGAGGTGGGGGAGGAATTCAGGGCCGTGAAGAACACAGACTTTATAAAACCTGAGCGCTCTGCAGAGCCAGGGGCGCTTTGAGAAGCTTCCTTTTCATCCCCAAACCCACCGGGAGTGGGATTTCACCTGGAGGGAGAGGAGGAGGGGCGAGGAGAAACAGGACAGCGGGCAGGGAGGCTCCGTGAGCACCCAGGGAAAAGAAAGAGAAGGAAAATGTGGATTCCCACATTTTTAAAAGGCAGCTGTGGCCTGCCAGGGCTGCAGTTCCACCTCTGGCCTCAGGTAACCCCCCGAGTGCTCTGCCTCTGTGCTTGGACATCCCCGGGAGCCCTGGGTGCAATTCCAGCATCACCATTCCCAGGCATCTCTTGCTGACGGCCCCGCGCAGAGGAGGAGCAGAATTCCTGCTGCCAGCTCGCAGGAGCACTTCCTGAGCTATTCCCAAATGCTGCTCCCTGCAGTGCTGGAAACCCTTCCCTATCACTGGGAGGACCGGGATTTTCAGAGCTGTTTTTAGCAGCGGTTAATTTGCCTAATTAAAATCAATATAAATATGGCAGCCTGAAGCTCACTCGGCCGTGCCCTGGCTTTGGTTTCCCTGGCTCTGAGGAATTTGAGGGTGACTGAACACGGTACCAGGTTGTCACCATCCCTGGAGACATCAAAACCCACCTGGATGCAGCCCAAAGCCCCCAGTTCTGGTTGCCCGTGGCCTGAGGAAGGACACTGGATTAGGATAAAATCATCTCCAGAGGCCACTTCCAACCTCCTTTACGTGGGATTTAAACAGTTTTTAATGAATTGTTGCACACAGCATAAATAATTCTGAATTATTTGCATCGCAGCGGGGCTGCTGCTCAAATCCACTCCCCTGCACTTGCTGGAAATGTCAGAGCTTGGAGGCTTTTCCTGCTTGTTGGGATTAGCACTTCCTGGAGCACGTGGCTTTGATTGGAGTGTGGTTGAAAGTGAGAACAGATTCCCCCTCTGCTGTGTTTATCACATGGGAAAATTCCCTCTGGAAGCGACAGCAGAGCAGGAGGCCGAGCCCACAGACCCTCCAAGGCTTTGGGCTCGGAGTTTGGTGTTCAAGGGGGATCAAGCTGCAGGGAAAACCACGTCTGGGGAGCCTGGGGGAGAAAAACAAATGGATTTTCTTTATCCTTCACCCCCAGAGATATGCATTAAGATTTTTCTACATTGAGTTACTGCTAAGTTTAGGCAGAAGTTGGTTTTCCTGATTTTCCCTGGCTCTTTGCTTGAATCCATTGCCTTTTTTTTGGAAAGGAGGTGTTGATTGCCGTGGTTTGCTCTGCTCTTGGAGCCACCATTCCAGTACCTAAGGTGTGTTCTTCCCGTGTTTTTTCCCAATCAGAGACACCCACGTGGCTGCCACGATAATTCCACTGGATTTTCCTTTGGAAAGGGTTGGAGTCTGTGCAGGGAAGGCAGAAGGAAACGAGGGCTTTGGGAGGAGGATTAATTGAAAAGTGCCCTCTTCCTTCCTTTTCATTTCTCTTCAGATCGTTCCAGCTGTTATCACCGTTTTCCATGTTGGAATTTTTAATGAATCCCACCAAAAAAATCCAACGAAATAAAGAAAAAACCCAAATTTGGTTGTTGCAGTGAAGCCAAATTTAAATCTATTTATAGGTGACCATAGCAGAGGTCTGGGGTGGTTCCATCCAGGCTGTGGCTCCTCTTGCACCTCCAAAAAGCCCAATAATTTCTGTCCTCTGAAGCCAAAATTGACTTAAAAATCAAGGCTTTTGGGCCTTACAGTTAAAAATGTGTTTCAATATGTGCACATCATAAATATATATATATATATATATATATATATATATGTATACCTGCTGTGGGTTTTACTTCTTTGATGATCTTTTATTGCATAACTCCACCAGAAAATAAATATCATAAATGGAGTCTGTATTTGCACGCTGTGGTTTGACTGAGGTCGAGGTGAATTCCACAGGGAGAGGCTGGGAAACCCGAAGGAAAGACCCAATCCTGAGGGAATTCGTCCCTGGGGATCCCGAGGGAATCCCGCGGGGAGCCCTGCAGGAGCAGAGGAGCAGCAGTGGATTTTCTCAGCCAGCCCAACGAAAATGCTGGTTTGCAAATTAAAAAGCAGAGAAATGAATTGCATCAAATATTAGGCATAAAGTAACGGAAAAGGGAGAAAAAGCGGAAGAGGGGAGGATTTTTCCAGGATATCCATTCCTTCCAGTGGCCACGACAAAGGCACTGGTATCCCAGCTGGAAAAAAATCCCATTTTTGTTGGGTTGGTGGGGCAGTTTTTATGCAAGGCTCAGGCTGGGATTTCTCAGTCCCACCTGGGATGGCACAGGGAGCGAGCAGGCTGCATTTGAGGAATTTTAAACAGTGCAGGGACCTGCTGGGATGGGAGGGATTAAAGGTGTGCGTCCAACAGGCAGCAAAAACGTGGATTTGTTGTGTTTCCCCCTCAGCTCCCGTGGAAATCCGTGGCTGGAATTCCGTGTTCCAGCTCCTCGGTGGGTCCAGAGCTGCCCGAGCTGTTAAACAGCTCAACTTTTCAGCAAATAAATAAATATTAACTCGGTGGTTTGGAGCTCCCAGTTCCCGTGCTCAGGCCGAAACCTCAGAATTCCCTCCTTGCCCAAACATTTGCAGACAGGAGGAGGGAAAAAAAACCCAACCCCTTAAATGGCTGATTTTATTAAAGAACATTCCCATTAAAATATTTGAGTGGATGAAGCTCATTCCTGCCGAACTAACTGTGTGTTTTCAGAATAAATCTTGGGGTATTAAGTAGGGATATTAAAAATTAATTATTTCTGTCCTTTTTACTTGCCTTTTGCCTCTTCTGTTTAGAAGAATCCTTTCCCTGCAGCTGGAAAACCTCAAAATTGGATCCATGATGTGTCCAAAGCAAGTTTTTTACCCTCTGGAAATCCCACTGAGGTTTTCCTGGTGGTTTTTGTCCCTGCTGCATGAAGATAACTCCCATTTTTTAATGCTTAACGTTCCTTTTTCAGGAGCATTTCCACTATGCAGCGTGAGGTGCGTTTAAATTGAATTAAGTCAAGAAATCCACCTGTCACTTTGAGGTTCAAAACTTCAATTCCAGACCTCACGCGTGTCCATGTGAATCACAGGGGATGGATCTTGGGACACAATTGGGATTTTCCCTTGATTTATCTGATAATTTCCATTTTTAGGCTAGGCAGGATGGGTTTTTAAAGGTGTCCTCGGGGTGCTGGTGGCAGAAATTGTTCTCAGCCTCTCAGGTGAACAAAAAAGGTTGAATTCCTTAGGAAATCTCTGTGGTTTTGTTCTGACGTGGCTTTTACAGCTGCAGAACCTGGGATTTAGGTTCCAAAAGGTGCTTTTTTTGGCACGGGAGCTGTCCCAGCCTTTGGAATTCTGTGGGATTTGAAGCAAATATCCAAATATTGCACGGGGATGTTGATGGGTGAACCATCTGCACCCACCGACTGCATTTGTTCCCCGGGGGTTTTAGGAACGGTTTGGGATAAAATAAAGCTGGATTTTGGTCTCTTCTTTTCCAGAGGGATCCCAGAGCTCGGTGTCAGCTTCCAGTGAGATGCAGCAGAACCAGCCCCAGGCCCTGCACTACGCCCTGGCCAACGCTCAGCAGGTCCAGATCCACCAGATCGGCGAGGACGGACAAGTCCAAGTAGTATGTCCTCAAGTTTTCCTAAATTCCTCCCTCCCACCCAGCCAGAACTCTGCTCCAGCTGCAGGGCAGCGTTTGATTCTTAAATCAGAACCTGCCATCACTTAAGGTTCCCAGAAAATAAACACTGGAGGCTTGCAGGGGGGGAAAAAAAATAAATGCGAGTTCTTTGACACAAAATTCAGGATTTCCTCCCGGAATCAGTGCAAATTGATGCACTTTGATTCTTGCACGGAGAATTCTCAATCTTTTCCTGGCTGTGTTCACTCACCCTGGGATTTACACTCGGAGGCAGCTCTGGTGGGGCTCCCACGGCAAAATCACGTTTATTTATTTGTTGTTCTGCAAAACCGCATTCTCGGGAGCCGAGTCCTTCCCGTGTGCCTTCGTTCAGCTCCGTGTCTGTCAGGGAAAGTCCTAAATATTGACATTTTTCGAGCCTGACACTCCCAGCACGGCTCAGGCCCCTGAAGAAAACACCTTCCCTTTAATTTTCACGCCCCACGGGGCACGACGAGGCTGGCTCGAGGCTCAGATTATTTTTTAAAAGGCGTCCTCAGCGAAATAATTCCCGTTCTGCAGGGCCTGGGTGCAAATCTGCCTTTTCCACTTGGCTTTTGCCGTAACTTTTCCACGTTGTCCTGGGAATTTCTTTGTCTTTCGAATTCCGTGGAGATTTTAAAAGTGTTATTTTCTTCTGGATCTGTGGGGGAGATTTTAACTGATGGCCAAAAAAGTATTTTTCAAGTCTTGAAAGACAAGACAGAAAGGAAAACGATAGGAAATAGACGACTTTGAACAGAACAGATGGTTTGTTTATAGATGGAAGTGATAAAAGGTTGCCTCATTAAAAGATCTGGGCGTACTAATTATCCTTCAGATGGTGGAATCCAGGGAAAAAAACCCACTACAAACGGATCTTCTAAACGTTCCATCTTTTTTCTGGGAGCCCTGAGAGTTTGATGCGAAGGAGGGAAAGTGATTTTAATCTCCCCCTGGGCTGGGCAGTGTGCTATAATTTTCTATCCAGCCCCTATTGTCAGAGGGACACTTTCAGTGTGGTTTTTCTCCCTATAAATAGCCAGTTTCCTTCCAGAGGAAATGAAACTGTTGGAAATAGAGGGATCCGTGTGTCTCTGAAAATCACAGGCAATTGTTCTTGTGTTATAAAATCGGAGGGGCCTTTGACAGAATTCCAAATGATTATCTTTCATCTCCTGCAGGCATATTAAAATGAACACAAAGCTTTATAAAACCTCGAGGAGGTTGTTTAGAATCCAATCTCCCCTCAGGTAAATCACGGTGGCTGGGCTGGGCAGGATGCACAAGGAATTCCAGCCACTCTTCTCCACGCTGGGAAGGAACGGGACCAGGCTGGAGCGGTGGGAATGGGCAGCAATACCAAATATTACAGGATTAAAGCCATCAGGGCACATTCTCACCAAAATAAATGGGGGGAATTGTTGCAATTAATGATTTCCTGCCAAATCCCAGCAGCTCAGAGTCCTTGGCGTGGTCTGTGCTCCACCAGAGCTGCCTGAACGAGCAAAAATAGGTGGACAGCGAGATACCTTTGGAAATCTCACTCTTGGAGATATTTGGTGCTGCTGTGTCTGCCTTCAAACTGAGTTTTCCAGGTCTTTAAATTGAATTCATATTTGAGTCTACAAAGGAAGTCAGCCCTGGGCTTTGTGTGCCAGTCAAAAAGGCAATAGAAAATTACACTTCTTAAATGTTATTTATTATGATGATGATGATGATGATGATGATGATGATGATGATGATGATGATGATGATGATGATGCCTGTTTTCCTTCCCCTGAAGGGAATGAACCATTCTTTGGTCCAAGTCCCTCTGCTTTTATTTCCACCCAAGGCTGGGGCAGTACAGGTGCCCTTTGCTTTTTAAAGCTCCCCTCAGTGCTTTCCTTGCCCGTGTTGCTCCCCTCCATGAAACTCTGCTGACTGCAAGGCAGGAGCTGCTTCCTCAAGTCGTGATTTTCCTCTGATGCTCCTTGGTGTTTTCTTTTGTTGTGGATCCCACAGGGCCATCTCCACATAGCCCAGGTGCCCCAGGGAGAGCAGGTCCAGATCACGCAGGACAGCGAGGTGAGCAAAGCCTGGGGGCCTCCCTGTGGGGCTGGGGGCTGAGTCAAAATGTGCTGGAACGAGGGGAAAATGGGGTTTGGAACCTGCTACTTCTGTCTCTGGGGGTTTTTTTGGGTTTCTTTATTATTTAATTTAATTTAATGTAATTTAATTTTTGTTTAGTTTAGGTGGGGCTTTTTTGATTTATTTTTCTCTCCCTCACCAGCCAAGACATCTCAGTGTGTGTTAATTGTTCCATAAGGCTGATGATCTTTGGAAATTTAGTACTTACAGAGCTTAACAGGAAACCAGGTGCTTGCACTGCCATGAAAATAAAATTATTCTGTTTAGGTTGATGAACTAAACGTGGTCAGAACACTCAGGGCCTTCAGTGGTTGAACAGGAGCTGGAGAAACCTTCAGCCTCCATCAGTAAAGAAATTTTCCGGAAGGAATTCACCCTTCATTCCTGACCCCCTCAGCTGGCACTGCAGTATTTGCACTTCTTCATTTTTCCCCAGAACAATAATGCAGTCGAATTGGATGGATAAATGGAGATGGATAAATGGAGATGGATAAATTCAGTTCTAAACCCTCCAATTTTGACTCAAACCACTCCCAAATCCATGTGGATTTCCCTGTGAATTTGCTGCAGTTGTTGGTTATTCAGGAATATGGGGATGCTCCTGACTGCTGAAACTGCTCTTGGATTTCTTGTGCACTTTGTTTAACTGGAGAAGGAATAGAAAAATCAGGTTAAACATTAATGCAGGCAACAATTTGAATCCGTCCCATTTCCCTGTCAAGGTTTTTCCCTCGCTGGGAAGTGGATCTGCCTGGGTTAGTTTAATCCCTGTCCAAAGAACCCAAATCACAGCTCATAAAACCACTTTGTGAAGGAATATTGTTAACACAGGCAGCTACTGGAGAATAAATATTATCATAAAAATTCTATAAATATTATAGTTAAAGGCTTGTCCTTTGAAGGGCCTGTCAGGCCTTGAGAGAAAGAAGAAAGGATTAAAATATCCTGGCTCTCGTGCGTGGTGCTGCCATAAAACTGGAGGAGGTTTTTGGGTAAAGAACCACTTTAAAAACTGATGATTCAGCAGAGATTGTTGGAATGGATCCTGAGGTTCCAGCACACCCTGGATCCTTTGGCTCTTCTTGTCTGCGGGACTGTCAAGGGCTGCATCTGTCCCTGACAGATGAAAACATCTGGTTTTAAATTGATGACAACGTACACAAGTGAGAGAGGAGCTGCCAGCAGGAGGAACTGCACACAAATTGGGATTTTTGTCCTCCAAAATGTGCTGTTTCACTGCAAGGCTCTGCTTGGGCAGCTGCCTTCCCTTAATCCAAGTGTACTTCTGGAAAGACATCTGTGAGCATGTGAATAAAAACTTCATGTCATAAAGATTTCCTTATTGGACTTGGTAGCTTAAAAGACTTTGCTTTATTGAGAATTTCTTTTCCTTTTTTTTGGTAATAGATGTAATGCCTGTAAGAGAACTGTGCTGGTTTTCAGCACGGAACGAGGAGAAAGTAAAAAGCAAACAGTAAATAGCTCTGCAAGCCTTTAAAAGTGTTACACTGCTAACTCTGAGTTGGTAAGGGTTGGACTTCAATTTGCAGGTTTCTGTCAGGAAGGAAAACCAAAAGTTTTACCCCAAAAACGTTTTGCATAAAAATCCATCACCCAGTAGCTTCCAAAAGCAAAACACTCTGGGCGTGAGAGTTCCTTGCTTTGGAGGCTGGATTGCCCAAAGAGCCTGCAGCAGAACTCCCTGAACTCAGGGATTCCCTTTGCCTTGAAACAGATTTTCTGCAGGTTTTGAAATGCAAACTCGTGCTGATGGTCCGTTCTCTCCTCTTCCAGGGAAACCTGCAGATCCACCAGGTGCACGTGGGGCAGGATGGGCAGGTAGGACCAGCACTGAGTTCCAGTCGGGCTGTGATGGGGGGGTTGGGATAATCCCACGTTTTTAGTGCCTGTTTTAACGAGCCAAACCCGCTCTGGGGCCGTCCTGGTGGAAGGAGTAACTTGCAGAATGATAAAACGTGACCGAAATATTTGGAATGCACGAAGCGTTTGGCCCAGCTTGGTTCATCATTGCTGCAAAGTATTTTCTCCCTCTGGTTTCTCCTTCCTTTGGCCTCTCCCCCTGCCCACAGAGGGATTGATGACAGTGTGTACAGGGTGTTCTTGTCTGCTCTCCGCTGCCACCAGATGTGGCCTCGGTCCCTGTGAACCCAACATTTATTGCTGGGCTTGAAGCAATCACTCCTTTTTCTCCCAGTTTTTCATTTCTCCTGGCATGGCTGTCCTGGGAGAAGCAGATCTCCCCCATCTGCTCTCGTTCTCGTTGGTGGGGAGGTTTTATGAGGTGCTCACGTGAACAGGAGGTGAGGAAAAGCAGCTTTTCCTCGGATGAGGAGTCCCAAACGAGGAACCGAGCAGGATTCCCAGGCCGGGTGCAGCAGAACTGCTCACGTTTGATCTCAGATGTGAAGCAGAGCACAAAAATCTTCCTGCAAGGAGCTTTCAGGCCAGGCTGCTGGAATCAGAGCGGGAGGAATTGTTTGGTTCCTGGTGGATGTGAATAACTGGGAGACATCTCGGATCCTGCCCGGGCTGGAGGCTCTGCCCTCGGCAGGGTTTGGAGCTCAGAGGAGCCCCCAGCACTCTGAACTTTGGACCACGTGCAGTGTTTGGATTTAAACAGGAAAAATAAACCCCTGAAGGTGTTCTTTGCTCAGGGCTTCATCCAGAGGTGCTTTTGCAGAAGGGACTCTCGGAAAGGTGATTTTTGGAGACGTTCTTTCAGTCCTTACTGTTCTTACTGTTCTGTTTTCCTTCTCTGTGAAATATTGCTGTCCAAATTGCACCTCCTTACAGGGCTAATGCTGGGTGGTTTTACATCTCTCTGAGTGTGGCACATAGATTAAGTTGAATTTATTTGTAATTAAAACCTCCCAGCGTTATTTCCCCCTTGAATGATCCATTCCTGTGTAAATGAGTGTGGCCACGTGTCTGTGCATGCTCAGGGCTATGTGATCTATGTGAGATAGGGAGGAAAACCATGATTAATTATCTTTTTTGGGATTTAAATCGTGTTGTCTATCTAAAGGCATCTGTGCTATCACACAGCACACCAGATTTGGGATAATCTTGCTCCTGCCTCAGTGGTTGTTGGCTGCACACACGTGTGTGGGAAATCAGTTTAACATCCAGTTTTTGTGGAGGTTTTTTTTTTAACTTAACTGTGCTCTGAGCTCTGCTTTTAAACCCTGCTTTAAAACAAAGGATGAAGTGCTGGGTTTCTGCTTTTCCTTCACTCGCTCAGCTGCGTTTTGGTGTGAAAAACTTCAGTGTCCCGAGCATCACCAGCCAGGAGCTGCCAGGAACATTCCCAAGAACCCTCAGCTCCTCCAGAAGTATTTGCTGGGAAATGGTTATTCTTCAGTGGATTAAAAAACAGGAGCAGGCAGATATTGAAGGGATTTTTAGCTCTGTTCTGCATTAATTACTGAGAGCTTCAGCAGCAGCTGCAGCACTGCAGGGGTGAGGAGCAGAGGGGAGCTCGGGGGCTGCTGTGCTGGAGCTGTGAGCCCCTCAAGCTGCCCAGGAGAACGAGTGAGACGAGTTCAGCTAAACCCTGCTCGTGGTTTAAGGCTGGGAGCTGCAACTGATCTGTTTTCCTTGGCAGCGGGAGCGGGATGAGAGCAGGGAACGTGTCCCGGGATGAGGGGCAGGGAAACGCAGCACGAAGCAGCAGCTTCCAGTCAGCTGCTCCAGGAGACTCCCGGGGTTTTTCCCACCTGGCCATTCTTTTCCAGGCTTTTCCCTGCGTGTTTTGAAGCCTAATTCACCCTGCCCAGGGACACAGGAATATGGATAAGCAGGAATAACGTGGGGCTCCTGTGACTGAGCGTTTTGAGCTGAGTAATAAATACATCCTCGCTAAGGAGCTGAATCTGAGCCTGGTGAACATTCCCTGTGAAATTCCTGCCGTTTTCCATGATTTCCTGTGCACGGAGCAGGTGCTGGGGCTCCCCCGGGCAGGTGAGCTTTGGTGCTGCTGCAGCTTTTCCCTCCCAGTGCCAGGGCAAGGCTCGGGAAGTTGCTGGGAAGCGAGGCAGGAAAGGGCACAGAGCTGCCACGGAACCTTAGCAGGGAAATCTCCAAGGTGCCAGAGGTGTTCAGGCACCAAATCCCGGCTTTTCTGCAGGGTTTTGCTGATTGTAACTTTCCCCCCTCTTGCCTTGTCTGTCCTGGTCGCTGCTCTGAACTCAGATTGTGTTTTTCTGGCATCCCTGTCCGTGGAATTAATGAAACCATTCCAAAAGGAGCTCTGTCTACCTCCACATGTGTTCTATTAGCTGGAAGTCTCGGATTTCAGTGCACGTTTAATAAAAACACCAAACTGCAAAAATAATTAAAAGCTTCACATTAGCAAAGGCTTGAAACCTTGGAAAAGTGGGAATTTTTTTTTTTTTTTTTTTTTTTTGGTCCTTGCGTTTTATCCTTGGGAATTACCTGAGGTTTTCACATTTGTCTCCTCTGCTTTACCTGCCCTGCTTCTTCCCCACCTCCGTCCTTTCCTTCCTTGCAGTTTGGATCATCCCAGGAAATGTTCAGCGTGTCCTGTGCTTCAGGGGTACAAAGGGATATAAAGAGGTGGAAAAGCGCAATTCCAGTAGTTTCCCATTCCTTAATTCTGCTTTTTAGCCACTCCACGTTACACACCCTCACAGCCAGTGCTTCTCCAGTTTAGGGATTAATTACAGTGGCACCAGGCAAATGGTCTTTAATTAACTGCCTCGTTCTCAAATGGAAAAGTTGATGTACTTTAAAATCTAAAATAGGATTGTGCGTGTTCCAGGAGAGCCAACAATTTGTTCTGCTCCAGGAATGAAAAAGTCGGGACAATTGCAGCATTTAATTCACTGCAGGGGAGTGGGAAAAAGCAGGAGAATCCAGGATGGGTTTGGCAGGAAAAGGCAAAGTGCAAAGAGCTTTTGTAGGATCTGTCTGCGTGTGCACAGGAGATAAATCTGCAGGGTTGCTTCTGCCACGTTGTTTCTCCAAAAGAAATTGGAATTTTGTGTAATTGTGGACACAGGCGTGTCCTGGGTGAGTCTGGAACCAAAGGGATGCTCTGAGACCCCTCTGGAGAGAGGGAAGGGATCCCATTCCCACACATTTTCCTGCTGTTTCAGGAGGTTTTTGATTGGAGCAGGAATTGCATTTTCTTTTCCTGAACTTTTCCTCTGACAACTTCAGTACTAAGATATTAACCAAAACTCAACCTGTTATCCCAAAACTCAATATATAACCCCCAAAACTCAATATACAGTCCCCAAACTCAACCTATTATCCCAAAACTCCGTGTATTACCCAGAATAAGACCAGAACCATTGTTTGCAATTTTAAATTTGTAATTATAATGCATTTAGTTGGAAAATTCTGGCTTGACGTGCACTGAAACCCTTTCTTTGAGGTGCTCGATGAACCCGAGGCCGGAGGTTTTCTCCCTGTCCCTGATCCAGGAGCAGCAGAGGGCAGTAGCATTAAGATGATCCTCGGCTCTTTCCCGAAGGAAGGAGGAGGGAATTTGGAGTGGGAGAAATGAGCTGCTCCAGGGAGGATCCCTCGGTGGGGACAGGGATGCTCCTGGTGGAATTTCCACGCTCCCGGAGCTGCTTTGGGATCCCAAAAGCTTTTCCCTGCTCCAGCACAACCCCTGGAATAACACCCAGGAGAGAGAAACGGTTGTTACAACAAAAAATTCAATTAAAAACCCAGTGCAGCTCAGCTGGAGCTGAAAAACTCCTTGATTGGCTTGGAAAAAAAGGAATTCTTCTTTTCAATGATATTTCTTCAGGAACTGCAGTAAATCGTCCTCAACCTGCTCCTGGTTTTAGGAGCAAAAAGGGAAAGAGCGGTTTGGGAACGCCTGTGCTTTGTGCAAAGTGCAAAATCCCGGAGTATTTATGGAAACTCTTCATGGAGAAAATAAAAGTGTTTCAATAGTGAGTTACACTTCAATAGAAGCATCTTCACGGCAAGGTTTTTGGGGGTTTTTGTGCACAGACTTTTTAATTTTCTGCTCGTGGAGCTGTTCTCAGCTTTGTCCCTCAGAGGAGCTGACCCAAACCACGACACTCGCCACGTTTAGTTCTGGAAACTGAATTTTTAGGCAAAGCAGTATTTTAGCAAACGGAAATGGAGAGATTTTCCTTTGAAGCAGCCCTAAAATTCAGGATTAAAAAAGGCTTGAGGGCAAATCCTGCGACTTGGTGATCAGTACCATCCACAATATCACCAGAAAAAGTAATATTGCCAGGAAAACGGGAACATTTCTGTTAAGTCTGGCTTAAAAATTAGGTGTAATAAAGCATTTATATCTATATATATATATAGATATATATATATGTGTGTGTGTGTGTGTAACACAGATTTCTGTGTGCTTAATTTGTAGTTTCACTGCAGAATTTAGGCTGGGCTTGCAGAAAGTTTGCACTTGATTTGTAATTTTAAACCAGGACAAAGCAGTGCCCAGGAGGATAAAAACTGTGGACAGGAGACACAAATTGTGGCTGATTTGAAGCCGGGTTATTCTGTTTAATGATAAAAGAACACAATTCCTCTGCCCCACCGTGGAGGACAGAGCTGCAGGGACACTCAGCCGAACACAAAGCAGGGAAAAAGCTGCAGGAATTCCGGTGGGAAGAGAGTTTTTCTGCAGCTCCAGGACTCAGGTGTGAAACTGAAAATGCCATTTTCGCTCCGTGACAAAATGTATCCATTTTGGGGGGCGAAAGGGGGATTTAGGGGCTCATTAAAGCTCCTCAGCTCTGCTCTATAAACGAGGAGACAATTTAGATAAACTCATTTGTGGCAAATTCGGGGATTCTCTGTTGTTTGGTTTGAAAATCACCAAGTGGCTCCAGTTTTTATGATGTTTGGGAGTTCAAAACGTGTCAAGGGTTTCCTGTGAGAGAATGGAAAACGTGAATGTTTTGCCACCAGTTTGTGGTGGTTTCATTCTTAAATTCTTCTTTAGGTTTAAGATGAAAAGGCAAGAGTTTTTTAGTTTTATTTTGTTTTATTTCTTGTAGATTAATGCGTGAGGATTTGCGTTAACCTCACGACATCCCAGTCATTTTTTTGTCCCTTTTTTAATTGCTGAAGATGGATTTTAACTTTTTTCTCCAAACCAGGATTTGTTTAAAAGGGAGTGAGAGGGACAAACCTGGCAAATTTTGAGCAGTGCATGAAAAGAATTCCAGTTACTGCTGTTTATCCAAGGTTTCCCACTCCCAGAGCTGTTTATTACCACGTTTTTATTCCAGTCTGGAGCAGGGATCCATTGGGAAGCAGCTGAAATTGAACTGGATTTCATTTATCAGGATGGATAAATATTCTCAGAGTGTCTAGTGGGGATTTCCAGAGCTTCTTTTCCAGATATTATTTAAATTTACACGAAACCGGTGCAAGAACGAAGGCAGAACGAGCCCTGGTGCGAGCACAGAGTCCCGGTGTGAGCACAAATTGTGTTTGGTTTTCCGGAGTGGCAGCACCTCCCAACCTCCTCCCCACCAAACTGGAATCAGCTCCCTGGGTGCCCTGGATCAGAAATAAAAATCGCTCCCGTCATTCCGTTTGTTTCTGGTAGCGAAACAAATCTTTCCTGAGCCTGGGTTAAGTTGATTTCTTTTCATCAGCCTGGAGCAGGGGGGGATTAAAAACCTGCAGAACGAGCAGAGATTGGGGCGTTTTTTCCCCCCTCGGTTTTGCAGCAGCCTCTGGGTGAGGAGGAGAGGAGGCAGCGTCCCGGGGGGGTTGTGCTTTCGTGCCCCGAGACACACAAATAACCCAAAATCAAACCACCAGAGGCGCGGGGCTTTTTGGAGAAACGGCTCCAGCTGGGCTTTGCGTGGGGGAAAGGAAGGAAGGGGGAAAAGGAGCAGGTTCAGCTGAGGTTGTCAGGAGATAAAGCAAATATGGAGTTGTTGTATCGTGCTTAAAGGTTCAGGTTGAAAATGGGAATGCAGGGAATGATGGGCACTAAAGTTCCCTGAAGTTTCTCTGGCCTGAGGTTTGTAAAGGCGTTTTTGCTTTGCCATGAGGTAGAAGAAGAAAGCATCTTCCTAAAACCGCTCGATTTAATGTTGAATTCCTCATCAGCCGGGTGATTTTTATTTGCTGGTGTTTGCTTTCCACGTGGAGCCCTTGATCTTGTGAGCTGGAATTGGGATAACTTGAATTTTATTGGGGTAACTTTCCTTGTGGTAGCACTTTATTTACTTTGTCTCATGCGGGAGCTCAGTGCAGAGATAACAAATAAAGAACTTTGCAGTTGCTTTTCAATTCAACTTGAAGTTTCCCCCCCATCTATTAATTAGCATTAATTACCCCCCGTGAACAGCCTCACAGTGGGTTGGTTTGGGGGTTTTTTTCTGTCTTTGCTTACCTTTAATGCTGAAAAAACAAATCTGAGCTGCAGCAAAGTCTCCAGCAGCAAAATCTCAGATTTTGGGGCATTTTTTGGGCACTCCAGCCCTCGGCACAGGGTGACGGTGAGGAAAAGCAGGATTCAAACCCTTCCCTGCCCAGGCTCGCTCAGGGCCATGGGTGAGGATTTGCTGTGGGAGCAGACAGGGAATTGCAGCAGATCCCTGGGAATGCAGGGCTGGGCTGGAGCAGAGCTTTGCCAGGATTCAGACATCATCAGGCAGCTCTTCCCCTCTCCCAGGTTCCCCTTCCCAATCCAAAGTCCCTCCTGCTGGCCCTTCCTCACCTCACAAACTTCTTTTCCTTTGGCTCGCTGGCCAGAGGCAGCAAAGTGCACAGAGAGATGGCAAAATCAGCTTTTCTATTAATACTGATATCAAACAGGAATTTATTTTATCCCCCCAAAGGACTTTTTCTCCATTTGTGAAACGTTCTGAGCGCTGGAAAGAATTAATCGAGGTGATTTGTTAATCTGGTGCAGGCGTTTCTCTGATAGTCCCTCAGTTCACAGAGTGCTCCGTGCTGCTTGTAAAACAAGATTGTTTAATGAAGCCTTCGGAAGAGGAGAATATTTTCTGCATATTTCTTGATTTTTCTCCTCAGAAGGCGGGTTTGTTCCATTAAAATTCCATTCAAGCAGACAGGAGCATTTATAATGCTCCAAAGAATATGTTCCCTATTTTGGAGTATATTATGTTCTTTATTCACCCAAATCTTGTTTTAATATTGCTGTAAACTTAATAAGAGCAGATGAGATATGAAGTGATAATCTTTTTAAATATAAGGAAAAATAATTTTCTCCACCTTGATAGGAGGCAGAGGTCTAAGCTGCCTCTTATTAGAGCTCCTGGTAATAAAAATCTCCGCTTGTAGAATGGCAGAGCTCACAAAGCTATCGGGGCTCATCTGGAGAAATCATTTCTTTTTTGTTTTGTTTGGGGTTTTTTGGTTTTTTTTTTTCCAGTGCTCTTCATTTATGGTTTTTCTCATCACGTGACTCCAGCCCCGTCTCGGTGCTGCAGCTTTTCCCAGTCCATCCCTGTGCCCGTGCTCCGCTCTCGCTCGCTGGGAATGTTTGGGATGGCCGGAGCATCCCGCGCCAAATCCCAGCCCGGGAGGGTTCGGGGCACCTTTAACCCGGCCAAAAGGAGACCGGGGAAATTCCCTCTCCCCTCCCTCCTCAGGGAACCTGGAGGAGTTCAGCCTCTTCACAGGTCGTGCGTGTCAGGGTTAAAGGGGATTTCGTGGTGGTCGGGCAAGGCTTTGGGAATCTTTGGTGCCTAGGAATGGGAAATGGCTCCTCTTTTTCACCTCCTCTCTGTTAAAACAGATGATTTTTGCCACCTTTAGGCACCAAACCCATCCCTTTTAAAAATTAAACCCCAGTGGCTCAGCTGAAGGACAAAAGTATCTTTTTAAAAGCAGACCTGTGTGATTTACAGAGATTTTTAACAAGACACTGCTAAATACAGTGAAATCTGACAGTTGATGGAGTTTTGTTTGTGTTCATGGATTTAATCCTTCACGTAGTTCAACTCCATTTCCAGGCCAACTTTCCAGAACCCTTCAGATATTTCAAACTAGCTGAGCAATAAATAAACTTTATCTGCGGAATTCTGATAAACTGAAGAAGGATGATGCAAGATGCTGAATTTGGGATTAGGTTTGCACATCTATTAAAATAAAACGCTGCCAGATGAGCGCTTTGTAGCTTGATTTAGACATTCAAATCCCCCCTCAGCAGCACAGTTTTAATTCCTGCTCTCAGCTGCTGTTTTAATTAGCTGGGATACATTTCCTTTATTCAGGGAGGAACATTTGGAAAGGCTGCTTGGAAAACCATCCTCTGTAGCCATTTCTTCAGTGTTCTGAGAACAGAATTCCTCTTTGTGGAGTAAGGATTTGAAATTATTAACTTGCCTCATTTGATCTGATGCAGTCTGCTGGGATTAATTGTCTCCTGCCTCCATCAATTATCCACTTGGAGCTATCAGTTCCTGCCCGGGCTGGAAGCAAAAGCAGAACTGCTTCACACACTTTTCCTTTGATACGAACTCCGGGCTCCCACCAGGCCTGACTGTGAATGAATCCGGTTGAAAAATTGCTTTTTTTTTTTTTTCCCCCTTAATAACAACTATTTTTACTCCTGAAATATGTCGCTCTGGAATGTTGCTAAATATTTGTGTTAAGCAGCACAAGTGTCCCGGAGTTCACCGGGAGGGAGCGTTGGGATTATTTCTCGTGGCAGCGGGATTTTGCGGTTCGCTGTTCCGGGAGAGGTGGCACTGGCCACGAGGGATCCATCCCACAGGAATGGCACAGGGGAGCTACCAGGGGACTTTGGACAAGGGGGCAGGACACAGGGAATGGCTTCCCACTGCCAGAGGGCGGGGTTAGATGGGATATTGGGAAGGAATTCTTGGCTGTGAGGGTGGGCAGGCCCCGGCACAGGGTGCCCAGAGCAGCTGTGGCTGCCCCTGGATCCCTGGCAGTGCCCAAGGCCAGGCTGGACGGGGCTTGGAGCAGCCTGGGACAGTGGAAAGTGTCCCTGCCCGTGGCAGGGGGTGGAATGAGATGGGCTTTAAGGTCCTTTCCAACCCAAACCATCCTGGGATTCTCTGAAATCCAGCCCATCCTGCGTTTCGTTTGTGTGGGGTTTGTGACGCACCAAATTCAGCCAGAGGCAAATGCCAGCGGGTGTCAGAGCAGGGAGGGAAAAAATGCTGATTAGGAATTCCCAGTGCTGGGACTGTGCTGGGAGATTTTTGGTCTTTGAGTTCAGGTCAAGGCCAGGACGTTTGTGAGGCTGGAAGTGTGAGCAAGGAGAGAGGAGAGAGAGAGAGGCCGAGCCCCAGGCCCTGGGGAGTGAGTGAATGGCGCTGCAGCGATGGCACAGGGACTCCTGGGCTCAGCTTGGATGGGATCGTGTTGTCCTTCAAGGTAAATCTGATTTATAATGGAGGAATACATCAAAAAGCTGTTGTCAGACCTTAGAACAAGAGCAGAGGGAGCAGAATGTGTCTGGGTGTCGCCTCAGAGCTCCAGCACAAGTCGAGAGAGACACGTGAAGAGAGAGAAGATCGGTTTTGCCCCATGATCCTCCCTCCGTGGCTGCCTCACCCAGCCCTGTGCTCCCGGGGTCACCCCGGGAACGGCCCCTGTGCCTCTGGGTGCCGTCCCAAGAACAGGACGTGATCCCCAAACCCCCCTGGCTGTGTTTGTCCCCGTGGGGCTGCGCCAGGGACACGGAAACCTGGGGAGAGGAGGGCTCGGGGATCGTCTGTTGTGGAACAAAGCACTGAGTCCTGGGGAGGGGCTGCCAGGAACATCGGCCCCTGGCCCCGTTCTGTTCCAAGAGACAGGAACAGATCTGCCAGGATCTGGAGGCCGTTCAGTCCAACGCCCCAAAAATCCCTCCTGAATGCCATGATGGTGTTGCGGGAATGTTTGTGTCAGTTCAGAAAAGCCCCAAACTCAGGGAACTTTGCTCCTTTTTCCACGGAGACTTTCCAAATTGAAATAATTTGGGTCCCCCCTCATTTGGGTCCCTTTATATGACTTGGAGTAGAGAAGTAGCAGCTGAGGGAATCCAGGATTCGGAATGATTGGCCTAGAAATGAGCAGGTAAAACTGACCAGGAGCCGCTTTCTCCTGTTCTTTTTGGGAATATCATTACACAGAGCATTTCTGAGGTACTTCAGTTTTAAAAGTGTTCATTAGAGATGCTCCTTTGTGAAGATTTTAATACAGAGGATTTGCTTTGAAGTCTTGGCGGGGTTATTTTATCGGATAAATGAAATCCTTTAGTTCTCCATAATAAATATGGATATGAATAATGCCTTGTTCATTTTTATGGGCAGACAGTGGAATACATTTGGAGTCTGCTGTCAAACTTGATTTCTTTAAAACTCTGTCCCTGGTCTTTAAAAGAGCAGAATTCTGTCTCACTGATGACAGTTGGATAATGAAAAAGGAATGACGCCCTTCCAGAGCCAGAGTTTTCCAGAGCGAACATTCCACGTTTTTAACAGTTTTAATCTTACTTCCTGCTCCATTAATCAGGCTGAGCCAGATTGTTTGGTTTTTGTTGTTAAGTTTGTTTTATCCCTGCCCGAAATATCAAATAGGAAAGCTTTTCCTTTCGGCCCCGGATCTCAGCTCAGTAGAAATTACACAATTACAGCAGTGGGACCCAGGCTTTGTCAGTACTGAGATTTTGCCATTCCTCATTTTCACTCCTTAAATTACTGACATTTCCAGGGAAACCTGTGGTTTTATCTCTTCAGAATTTCCCATCATGAGAAACCCAAATCTTTTTAGCTTGGCTTAGCGCAGAAGTGTAAAAAAGGGAAGTAAATTCATCAAGATAATCAATGATATTTCAATTACTCCCTCCAAGTGAAGACGATGTCTTTACATCTGTTTTGCTTAGATGGGAAAACACAACTGACAAGTTGGTTTTCCCAGTGATTCTGCATCCATGGCATCCAGCAGCCCTTAATCCAAACATTTCCAAGCGCTAATGATAAGGAAAAATACTTTAAAAGTCACATTCTTGAGCCATTGCAGTTAATTGGGCTGGGCTTTATTAGGCAGACCTCGATGTCAGGACAAGAAGTGCCATTTCTGGTGATTTTTTTCTGAATTCATTCAACTGCCAGATGAATTCCAAGTGTTGAATTTGTGAGGGATTGTGTTTCCCATTGCAAGGCAAACACTTTATTAAAATGATAAATGGATTTGTCATCTGTTTGCATTGTGCCTGTAATTATGATTAGAGCAGAAATTGGTGCAAATTGTTTGAATGAACTAAAAAAATCCCTGGGTTCTTTTCGACCCAGCAGAGCGCAAAAAGCAAAAGCTACAAAAATTCCCAGACTTCCTTTTTTCCCTGATTTGGAAAGTTGTTTCAGGGAGAAAAAGCGCAATCTCGTGGAATCGTGGAATGGTTTGGGATAAAGGGATTTAAAGATCATCGAGTTCCACCTCTTCCATGGGCAGGGACACCTTCCATTATCCCAGGTTTTTCCAGCCTGGTCATGGGCACTTCCAAGGATGGGACATCCACAGCCTCCCTGGGCAGGATTTTACTCCTCACAAGCAGCAAAAGCAGGGAAATACGGCAGCAAAACCACACCAAATAACTCATTTTCCAGTATTCAACCCCAAACAGATCGGAATTAAACATTCTGTGAGGGGGAAAAATTAAAGTAAAAATCCTTCTCAGCCTTAAAAAATAATTAAAAATCCAGTTTTCTTCAGGATCATCCTAAAAAAGGAGGAGGTATTTGGGAGCAGCTGCCTGGGACACGGATGTGTTTGGCTCCATGCTCCATTAAGTTTTACGGCTGATCTGACATTATCTGCTCCTGAGTATCCCAGTGGCAGGAACGAACCATTCCAGGCTCGCCTTCAGGAGTCTGTGTTCCATTTTCCCTCCAGATGGCCGCGATTCCCGGGGAATCGGGAGGAGCTGGGATGCAGGTGGGCTCAGGTGCGCGCCCTCCTCAGCTGTGAGCGGGCTCGGAATGAAAATCCCGGGAAGGCAGCGGCACCGCTGGCATTTTGGGACCTATTCCTAGGGAAAATCGCTTTGGAATCCAGCTTTTTCCTCCCTCTCTGCAGCTGTGGGCAGTGCCCAGGTCCGAGTGTAACAAACTCACCGCTGTGAGAACGGCTCCTTCGAAAGGAAAAATTTGGGAGCAACGCTTCCCCGTGGTTTTTCTGACCAGTGAAGAGGGGCTGCCAGGAATTAAAAGGAGGATTTGAAGGGATATTTGGTAGCAGGGCTGCGTGCGCTGCTCCAGTTAAACAGGAATATTTTGTCTGACCGAGCGAAGCTTTACAATCCATTAAACGAGGTTTCCAATCCATTAAACGAGGTTTCCAATCCATTAAACGAGCTCCAGGTTAACACCGAGTGGGATCCTGGAGCATCCCATGGAATTCGCATTCCTCAGCAAGGGAGGTGATTCTGGCTGGGCTATTTTGGAATACGAACAACGTTTTCTAAGCACTCAGACCATCAGTATCAGAGTTCAGCCCAGCCCTTATCACTGATCAAAGAAATCTGAGCTCCCTCCATTAGGAAATACTGGAAATATGTATTTCCTTCAATAGATATTTATGGATAGAAGAGAATTTGGGGGGCTGGATTCCAAAGAAAAAGCCCCAGGGTTTATTTTTGGGGTTGGACTCGGTGCTGACAGGCAGCAGGAGCCTTTGGGTTTGAGAGCTGACAGAGCTTTTTTGGGTTGACAGAAGCCAGTTCTTTGCTTTTGCCCAGATTTTTTGGGACTTCAGTATTTTATTCCGTGTATCTTATTCTGTATTCCAATTTTCTAGTTGGTTTAGAATTATTTTGATGCTGGAGTAGTGTTACCTGTGGAAAACCAGGTAAAAAATGGATTTTCTGCCCTCAGGATTATCTAGAACTGCCTTGAGACTCAGCCTAAATAAACCCTTCATTTTTGTCCTGTTCTCTGACCTTTCTCAGCTGCTCTTTTTAGGTCAAACCCCAGACTTTCCCTACTCCTACATTTTATTTACAATATTCATCCATATGTTTAATCAGGGCCTGGTTTCTCCCTCAGGAGGGTCTTTGGCATCTTTTTTCTTGAGCTGCTCCAGGAAAAATTTGGCTCCTTACGGATCTTTGTGTGTTGGCCGTGCTTTGGTTCCCCTGGTCTGCGTTCTTTAGCCCATCAAAGGCTGCTGGCTCCTGCTTCCCTGCCATTCCTGCTGGAATTCCTCCTGCTTTCAGCTGGAAATTCCTGACCGTGCTGCGTTAGTGCCTTTGGAATCCGCCCGTGCCACTTTTAGGGAACAACTTCCAGAGACCTCACGGCTTTTCTGAAATTCACGGGGATTTGGGCAGCGCCGCTCCGTGGGGATTCCAGGGAAAACCTTTCATCCCAGAAAGGTTCTGGCACGGCCCCACAAACGTGATCTCAAACGATGACCTCATGTACAAATCACAGCGTTGGAATGGGATCAGGAAACACCAGGATGCCACTGGGATTTTTCCTTCTCATTTTCCACGCCATGGTTTGACATTCCCGCCTTGGTGGCGTTGCCACTGAATTATTTGAGGCCATTCTCCTCATCAGCATGAGGTTTTTCAGCATAAATCAGCCCTCTCGTGTTCTAGAATCAATCCTTCCCCCACGGCTTCACTTCGGGAGCAGCGTGAGAGCTCCAAAATCCTTATTTCGGGAGAAATCTGCATTGCGCCAGGTCATCCCTCTCCACCAGCAAGGTGCAATATTTGGGGGACAGCACCTTTAAAAGCTGCATTTTTGGGACAAGATACACAGAGTGAAGGTTATTTTGGGTTTTTTTTTTCTGTGAAGCCAACTTGGAACAGGAAATACAGTTTAAAAAAAGCCCAGCCCAAATGTGCACAGGAGATTTTTTTCAAGGATCTGATGGATGGCTGAATTCCACGTGGTCCAAGGCATGCAGGGAAAATTGAGGGATTTCCTCAGCGGGAGAGCAGAGGATGTGAAACACGCGTTGGAGTGGAATGTTGGTACATGAGGAAGCTGGAACAAGAACGGCCTGAGCCCGGCTCCCAGGGAATAGGGCTGGGCAGGAATTGCTGCTTTGGACGCACTTGAGCCACTTAATTCTTTTAACTCTGAAAGGAAAAGGTAACTGGGAAATGGGGGCAGGGAAACGGGAGCAGGGCTGCATTCCAGGAGCATCTGAAATACCAGGAGATGCGTTTGTACCCTCTAAGACAAGAGGTGCTAAAAGTGGTGGAAATCACAGAAAACCCTGGGACTGAGCAAAATTCCAGAACCGTTTTTTCAGTTCGGAAGGGTTTTTTTAATTGTTTCTGTGGTGAGAGATGAGGTTGTGGTAATGAGCTCGTGGAAGAGCCTCAGGAGCAAAATGCTCTGTAAAGCATTGGGTTAGGGGTAAAACTGTGGCTGCAGCTCCAGAATCATGGAATCATGGAATGGTTTCGGCTGGAAGGGACCTTAAAGCTCATCCAGTCCCCCCCCCTGCCACGGCAGGGACACCTTCCACTATCCCAGGCTGCTCCAAGCCCTGTCCAGCCTGGGCTTGGGCACTGCCAGGGATCCAGGGGCAGCCCCAGCTTCTTTGGGAAATCCATTCCAGGGCCTCCCCACCCTCACAGAGAAGGACTTCTTCCCAATATCCCATCTAACCCTGCATTCCTTCAGTTTAAACCCATTTCCCCTCATCCTGTCATTCCATGCCCTCGTCCAAGTCCCTCTCCAGCTCTCTCAGAGCCCTTCAGGTGCTGGAAGGCTGCTGGGCTCGAGGAGGAATTCCAAATACTCCAAGAGGAGAGACCTGGAGCCACAAAGCCCACGGATCAGAGAGCTGGAGCTGAGCAGAAATGGATTTGTGAAATATTTCATTTTGTTTAATCCAGCAGCTCTTCCTCCTCACGAGGACAGGAGGGTCACAGCAACAGCCCCTGAGAAGCACAATTATATTTTCAGTTGTGCTTTAATCTCTTTAAACCAGACAGTTTTCTCAGATGCTCACTGAAGCTCAGCTCGAGCCCTGTTGAGTTTTGCAGCCTGGTTTTGCTCACACGGAGCAGCGATGGCCAAGGGACAGCCCAGGGGGACAGTTTGGGCTGCCAGAAGGATTTCTGGACCGGATTCATGTTTGTTGGGATCTGCAGCGTTGGGTTAGAAAAATCTCTGTTGAGCCTGAGCAGCACTGTCACTATTTTGGAAGTGCACTCAGATGGGAGGAGTGATAAATAATCCTCTGGAATGATGGTCGGTGGAGCTCGTGCTCTGGGAAGGGCCCCACGGACAAGGCAGGAGGTGCTGTGGGGCTCCAAGCCCAGATATCCAGGTTGGGGGCCGTTCGTGCACTGGGAGAGGTCTGGAAGCAGAAGGAGAGGGGATTCTGGAGTAGGGTGAGCCTGGGGCAGAGGAAAGAAGGAAAGCAGGGAGGAGGAAGGAAGGAAGGAGCACTGCTTTTCCATGTATTCAAAAGAGGTGTTAAATCTTTAAAAAGAACCCGGGTTTAAAGTTTAAAGAAGGGACAAGGAAGAAATCTCCACGGAAGGCAGCAAATCCATGAGTTGGATCCGTAACCCCGTTGGAGAAGCTGGACAGAGGGTGCAGAAAGGTCACCCTGGAGGTGTAGCTGCCACTCCTGGGCTGTCCTAGACAGGGGAGAGATGCAGAAGAGATTCCTATGTCTGAGTCAGCAGCCAGGGAATGTGAGGGATAAAGATAACTCGTGGGATAATTATAAATCCACAAATTCTTCACCCTGCTCCCCTCAAAGCAATGAAACACAGGAAGCCCCAGGACTGAGATAGGACCAGAATGCTTTCAAAATTCTGTCTTTTTGTGTTTTACCTTGGTGTAATCAGGAGCCAGAGCTCAGGAACTGGGATGTGGAGTTGGCATAAAATCGGGAACTGGGATTTGGAGTTGGTATAAAAGAATTACGCACCAGCGGAGTGAAAAGGAGGAGGAAGGTTTGGCTCTGCTGCAGCTCTGGGAAAAGTTTTCGTGCTCCATTGGGAGAGCCCAGCTGAGGACTGGCCATGAACTCATATTGCCAAGGAGAGCAAGTGAGTGATATCCCAGTGGAACAGAGATTGCTGTTTTGACTGCTGATACAGGATTCCCAGTGAAACACAGAACTGGGAGACACTGGATGTTTGCAGACGTTGTTCCTGGAGCTTTTGCCAAGAGCTCAGTGGAACAAAGAGCAGAGTTAAATTTAGTCCATGACAACCTGATCAAAACCAACTCCACACAGGCAAAGCCTGTCCAGCTCCAGACCCAGCGTGGCCTCTGGAGCTGCCAGAGCTACCACAGAGCTGGGATCTTGTGGAAAATACTTCCACCTCTTGCAACAGGAGGCTCGAGGCAGTGTCAGTGTGAGCTCAGCAGGCCTGGGAATGCCTAAAGGAGATTTTATTTAAGGTAGAAAACCAGGGGTTTTTGTGGAATGGTTTGGTTGGAAGGGACCTTAAAATTCCCCTCATTCCACCCCTGCCATGGGCACCTTCCACTGTCCCAGGCTGCTCCCAGCCCCATCCAGCCTGGCCTTGGGCACTGCCAGGGATCCAGGGGCGGCCACAGCTGCTCTGGGCACCCTGTGCCAGGGCCTCACCCTCCTCACCGGGAGGAATTCTTTTCCAGCATCCCACCCAACCCTCCCCTCTGGCACTTTAAAGCCACCCTTTCCATGCAGAAATCCCCACCGGTGTCCAACCTGACCCTCCCTGGCCCAGCCTGAGGCCGTTCCCTCTCCTCCTGTTCCCTGGGAGCAGAGCCCGACACGCCCCCCCCGGCTGCCCACTCCTGTCAAGGATTTTTAGGGAGCAGAAAGGCTCCCCCCTCCTTTTCCCCCTTTTCCCGCTGTGGCTCCAGCAGTGGCACAGAACATTTTCCTTCTCAAACAGAAAAAACGTAACCACAAGGCCCGCTGTGAATATTCCGCGTTATGTTACTGTCGGGCTTGAAATGCGCTGGAAGCGTTGCTAAGCCCTGCCTTGGAACGGGGACGTGATGTTCAGGGCCTGGAACAGCTGGGCTGGAGCCTGGGCAAGGTGCTGGGAAAGGCTCCCCGCAACCCCGGAGCCAGCTGGAAAGGAAGGCCCGGCCCGGCCCGGCCCGGCCCTGCTCTGGCAGCACCGAGGGAGCACAAAGCCGCCCCACGGGGCCCAGCTGGAAAGGAAGGCCCGGCCCGGCCCGGCCCGGCCCGGGCAGCACCGAGGGAGCACAAAGCCGCCCCACGGGGCCCAGCTCCCTCACTCCTGCCCTTGGGCCGATCGGTTCCGTCGGGAGGAGCAGCCCTGGCAGCCGTGCACAAGCACCGGGGTTATCTCCCATCTCCGAGCGCCGCCCGCCCGCCCGCCTCTCCTCAGGAGGAGAAAACGACGCTCCTGGAGGCCTCGCAGCTCTCATTTCTCGCTGCTAACGAGACCGAGCCGCCGGTAAATGTTTGCCCTTGTTTTGTGCCAATTAACGCTGGGGGGGTTGCTCTGCGAGGAGCCTGGGGACGGCCTTTATCTCCCGCATCTCCAGGCCGCGTTTGTGCCATCGGTGTTCGCAGGGAATTGTCTTCCCGACAGCTCCGGCATTATCTCGGGAGCAGGTTTTATTCATTAGGCCCTCGCAGCCCCAGAAGTGCTGGAAGACGAAGGATTTCACAACAGAGTAAACAAAGGCGGGTTTGCGGTGGAGAGGATCCGCCGGAGAGCTGGGAAGCATTGGCTCCACGTTCCCGTCAATCCTGTGGCTTCTCGTTCCCGCCGCTCGCAGCCTCGCTGGGGCGGGCAGCGCGAGCGTGGAAGACACCGCACATTTCTCAGCATTTCAGCCCGGCGAGTGGGAATCATTCCTTTCTTGGAATAACTTTAATAGAAAACCGGGATCTGACCTGATGAGAAAAACGTGCAAAAAACCTTCCTCCCCCCACCCCCCCGCCTTTTTTTTTTTTGCCTCGTTGAAATGGTTTTTTTTCCAGACTATTTTTATCCACGAGCACTTTGAGAAACCTTTGAAACTTCGGAGTTGTAACACTTGCGGAATTAGAGCACTTGGAGGAACGGGGTTTTTTTTAAGGAGCAGTAAAGTTCCAGCCAATTAGAAAAGAAAATTATTTGTGTCTGGGATAGTTTGCTTTAGGTTTTAAACAATTTCTGCAGCTTATGGAGGGTTAGGAAGTGGTTGGATTTCCTTCTGAAGAGATAGAACATCCTTTTTAATATATTTCACAGCAACATCAGATGTTAAAGGCATAAGAGGGTTTCTGTCTCAGCAATGCACTCAGTAATTCCCTGGTTTTGCATGGAGCACTGGATTATATTCCCTCAAATCCTCCTCGGTTTCTCTGTCTCTCTTTGGCCGTTTTCTCTTGATGATTTCAAAACCCTGAACAAGTGAAAACCACGAGTTTTTCACCAGTTCAGTGAAGATCAATTTAGTGACTCCCATTTGTAAGAGAAATATTGACACACTTTGTTGTTTTAGGACTTGGATTTATGGTTCTGGGGGATGGAATCCATTCCTTAATGCCATATAATCCACAGAGTGTTGGTCAGGAAGCCAAAAATTGCTGCTTCTGCACTCCTCTGCTACCACTGCAAAGTGTAACTTGAGAAAAAGTCCCTTCACTGATGCTCTGAGGGAGAACAGCCACCAAAAGTGTTCCCAAAAAAAGAACTGAGGCTATTACTGCATCGTGGAGCTTCTTAATATGTAATATTTTATCAATTTAAAAGCTGCTTCAGTCCAAAAATTGCCATATAAAACACGGACCCACACAATGTGCAGCCTGTGGCAGGGAGTGAGGGTTTAGTTTGGATAATGGGAAAAATTTCCATGTGGAAAGGGTTGTAAAACAGCGTCCCTGGGCAAACCATGGTGGATTCCCCATCCCTGGAAGCATGGAAAAAACAAGGATGTGGCACTTGGGACACGGTCAGTGGTGCTGGGTGATGGTTGGTCTTTTCCAATCTTAACAACTCCACGATTCTCTGATCGCTGCCTCCTTGAATTCATTGTGCCAGGTGGGATTCATTCTGGCAAATTGAAGGAATTTGGGGGCAAAACCTGGTATTTTATAGAAGAATTGAAATGGTAACATTTCGAACTCTGGGAAGGACCCTGCTGCTGCTGTGTCCCAGATTTCTGGGCTTCCCTGGTGCTTCCAGCTGTGGTGATGTGACCCTGCTGATAGGCAGGAGATCGTTCATCTGAATTCCACTTTTGAGTGGGTTTTTTTTTATCTCTGCGTGTCCAGCAGCACTTTTTAGCTCCATAGGATTATCCATGGATTTTATGCTGGAGGTTGTCCTGTGCCAGCTGAGTTCCAGGGAAGCACAGCTGGGATTTTGGCCCCTCAGACATTTTTTGTGGGAATGGCTCCCCCGTTTACTCCCGGTTTTTTTGGCCTCTCAGGTTGCCCAGTGCAAACCCCACTGTAGGCAGACCTTGGAGGTGGCTTCCCTGCACCATCCCATTTTCAGGGCACCCCGAGCTGCGTAGAAAAAATTGGGAAATAGCCTATGTAGGAATTCATAAAGAGCAAAGAAAATGGAGCAAAAATTCTCTTTGATTTACAGGTTTACAATGATTTTCCACACGATCTTTTACTCCTCCATGTCAGGCACTCGAGACAAAATCCTGTCTTTGCTGATGAGACTTGGCCAAAAGTCAGCTGGAAAACTCTGCTATTTATCCATTGAGGAAGCAGCTTTTACAAACTTCCCTGAAGGAATTCAGCTAAGTGTTTTCTTTAAATGAATATATTTCCAGAGCCACGTTGTTACAACATCTCGGGCTTCTGGAGGTGCTCAGCTGCTTGTTCCAGCTCCTTTAAGATCTTCAGCAATTAAGCTGCACTGATAAAGCTAGGGGGTCTTATCTTGTCTCTTCTTTTAGCTCAGAGGAAATAATTTGTGCATTGTATCAGGGATAAGAGGTGGGAAGTGTGAAATCTGATCCCACTCCTGCCACTTGGTGACCCGGAGGAAATTGGTTCCCCACAGCATTTCAGTCCTGCCTGTGTGATAGGTGCTGCTGGGCTCATTTTCCAGGGAATTCTGCAGCTCCTCGAGTATTTCAAACCGACCCCAAACCTTTTAATGAGCTCCTGTGTATCACTTCTATTGAAATAAATGAAAAATTAGGTTATCTGGAGCTTACAATAACTGTGAAATCTTTCTGCTGGAAATCAGTGTGTCCCACTTGTTTGGAAAGATTTTTCTCTTCCATTATTCATTACAGGGGCCTTAAAATTATACTCCAGTGACAAAGCCTCTATTTATTTTTAGACAATTGGCATCCACTTCTGGCTGACCTAGAATGTTTCTTTGATGACAATGCCTGTGATCCAGCTGGGTTTGCTGAACGGTTGCATAAACAAAGGCAGATAGTAAAATGTGGGAAAGAAAAGGCTATTTTTATTGTATTAGAGACTGGCCAGCCAGCTCCAGGCCCAATTTTAAATGTCATATCTGTAGCACTACACTTCAGCGAAATGCCCTTGTCATCTGCAGAGTATCTCTGGAATTTTATCATTATTGGATTGCGAGGTTATGCGGAGGCTAAGAGAAAGAAAGTTCAGAGTGGAGGTGATCCTCAGAGAAAGACAATCAGTTTGTTATCCGGCCTCTTCCTTCCTGAAGTATGTAGGTTAAATACATGGAGCTGGGAGGATAAGTCTGAGCTTGCTGTTTTCTCCGGTCCCATTTCTTCGTTTGTTGGCCAGTTCTTGTTTCCCTGCAGCAGCTTCAAAGGCAGCTTCATTTCTAATGGATAATAATGCTGCCTGTAGGCAAAGAATTCCAGGTAGGACAATAAACACAAGTCTCATTGGAACTCAAATCATGGAATCACAGAATGGTTTGGGTTGGGAGGGATATTAAAGCTCATCCTATTCCAGCCCCTGCCATGGGCAGGGATGCTTTCCACTATCCCAAGTTGCTCCAAGCCCCATCCAAAGAAAAATTGAGGCTTTTACTGCATCATGGAGCTTCTTAATATGTAATATTTTATCAATTTAAAAGCTGCTTCAGTCCAAAAATTGCCATATAAAACACGGACCCACACAATGTGCAGTCTGTGGCAGGGAGTGAGGGTTTTGGACACTTGCAGGGATCCAGGAGCAGCCACAGCTTCTCTGGGTGCCAGGACTTCACCACGCTCCCAGTAAATCCAAAGGGACTTGCACTGCATGGCATCACCATTCAAATTCCTCCCACTTGTTCAAAAGGAAGAGCCTGAAACAGTTACTGGTGCAAGAAGGTGTCAGAGGGCAAAATTTGGCCACCATTCAAATTCCAGTGTAAATTTAGGGGGAATTTTGGCGTTAATGAGACTTGAGGCCAAGTGGCACAGAACTTTCTTCCATGGATTTACATTTAGGTTCTACATTACAAGTAACAGTACTGGAAAGGACTTCCTGATATCCCAGTTCTGGCCTCTCCATTGTCAGTGTTAACCTGTGTCAGGGGAGGGATTGGTCGGATTTTAGGAAAAAGTTCTTCCCTCAGGGAAATTGGAATAGCTCCCCAGGGAATGGGCACAGTACCAGAGCTCAAGGAGTGTTTGGACAGTGCTCCCGGGCACAGGGTGGGATTTTGGGATTGTCCTGTGCAGGGCCAGGGGTTGGACTCAGTGATCCCTGTGATCCCTTCCAGCTCAGGGTGTTCACAGTTCCACCAGCAGCTTCAGGTTCTCCCTGGAGCTGCCAGCAGGGAAGGAGAGCCAGCAAATCCCTGTGGCCTCCTCCGGGGTGTGGCCGCAGCCTGGGCCAAGGAAAACCATTGCTGCCCCTGGAAAAACCAATGGCACGGCCCAGGAGTTGCAGCAGGAATATCAAAAGATTTTAGCAGGAAAAGCAGTAGGTTTGACAGGTTTCTTACATGTCTGGACAAGGATGTTTTTAGGATGTGTGGATTCCCCAGAAGTGCCCCAGCTTTTTACCGCGACCCGTCAGCAGAGATTTATTCCTACCCCATAAAACAATTAAAGCACCCAACAATGCTCTGCAGGAGCATCCTAAAATCCTAATGATCCTGTTTGTCTTGGATTGGGAGCTTTACAGGATTTATTTAGGAGCCTTTTTGTTTATCTGTTAAAAATGGCCTTTCAGTCAATGCTAAGCTCGATGGCTTCGGTGTAATTTTCCATGGTTCAGACTTGCTGAAGTAATAAATAAAATGTAATAAGAATAAATTATAAATATTTATAAGACTATTTTAGGCTTTTATGAGGTTCTTAGGATTTTGAATTTAATATCCCAGCCAAAGCTCCACTCAGAGCTCTTCTCTTTCACATCCAAATGCCTGCTCAGGGTTTTGCAGCCGGAGCCGGATGGAGCTGGCTGCCAAAGCTTCACCTGTAGGGATGCCAAGGAAAGCATCCGGTGGGACAGACCAAACAAAGGCAGCCAGCCTGGCATCCACACCCGGGCACGGCGTTCCCACCCCCCAGCGCATTCCAGCTCCCATCCTCGTGCCCCTGGCTCTCCATCGCTCACTCCCACGGACTTGGTTGCACACCAGGTGCGTCAGATACGGATTTCTGAAAAGTACTGGGGAGAAAAAGGGGGGAAAAAAGAGGCAAAAATAATTGTGAGGTTTCTAGAAAAGTCGTTCTTTATAAATGACTTTCCGAGCTTACGTTTGAATCACGAGTAATTCCACACAATGTGCTTTAACCAAGATTTTCTCAGTGTTTTCCTTTTAAATTTGGGCTTTAGATGGAAAAGAATGTGGGGTTGGTGCTAAAAAGCAATGAATGCCATCTTCATTTTGGCTTTAACTGAAGGAGCCAGTCCTTGCAGCCCTTCTCTTGAAGAAGTTGATTACATTCACTGCTAATTGGTAATAAGCAGATGGTTTGGGGCCAGTGGTTTAAGGTCAGGAGTGGCCAAGCCCTTGGTGAGACGAGGCAGGTCCTGGTTGGAACGAGATGAGCTTTAAGGCCCCTTCCAAGCCAAACCGTTGCCTAATTCCATGACATCTGGGGGATGATGGATTGCCCATCACAGCTCTCCACCTCTCCCTTGTGTTGGGCAAAGATGGAAAAAAGGGAGAAGCCTCGTGTTCCAGAATTATCCTGGGAAGAGAGATCACAGGAGTTTAGTACATCATTAAGCACCAAATCTAACAAACAGCTGATTTTTCATGTTAACCTTTATTTGGGGAAAATAATATCCCACAGCCTACGTGGAAAGAAAGGAACCCTTGGCAATACCCTTATTAAAGCTGATTTTTGCAAAGCTTTAACGAATTCTGGCCAAAGAGGAGAACAGGTTGGATGTTTTTTTGTTATTAAGAAATGGGAAAATAACAAATGTTTCCCTGATCCCTGAAGTAATTCATTCTCTGGGTAACATTCTTCATTGATAACTCAATTTTTTATTTTGAAGAATGATCCCAAACCAAGCCAGAAGTTAATAGATGAAAGGAAACTCTGCAGAAATACCCTACTGAATACATGCTCTTTGTTAGCATTTGCCTATTTATTAATATCCTGCATAAAAATTTTTAAACCCATGTGGGTGGAAATAGGATTTTAGTGTATTGGTAAAATCCATGGACTTACATAAAAACACTCTTAATTTACTACCAGGGTTTTACTGCTGTGTCTAAGCTGAAGGGTTTTAAAAGAGAAATTTTCTTTTCTTGATGTCAAACAGATGTGTTAAAAATATTTTTTTTATTATTTTTGATGTCGATTTCACTGATAGAGGGGATTTTTTTTCCCATGAATTGAACTTTGTGATTTTATCCGATATTGATACTTGTCAGACATGGGGGCTATGGGCTTTGGAAAAGTGTTATTTGTGCAAAAATGCATAATATACAGGAGAAATGAGATATTTGTATTCAACTCGATGTAATTCTTCTAACCTTTCTGTACGTTAGGGAGTGATTAGAAATTAACATTTCCCCTGTAGCCACTTTGCAAGGAGAGTCCTCTTGGTGGAACGACTTTGAGAGTTTAAGTCTTTTAAGTCTCGCTTGTGTGGGAGCTGCGTTTCCAGCTGGGTCTGCTTTATTTCAGTGACAATGTTAACTCTGCTCAGCAATGCAGGGAGAAATATGGATTTGGAAGGAGCAGCCTGAAAATTTGAGCAGCAGATAGAGAATTGCCGTGAAGAGGGTGCTCACATTTCAGGGGGAATGTTCAGGATGAGCTGTTTTAGAGTGAGGAATCCTCCTTACACTTAGTTTAGCTTCTGCATCACTCCCTGAGATAGTGGAGAGCATGAGAGGGGTAAGAATTTTTTTTTTTAATATTTAATATTTGTGGTTTAGTCTCGGTTCTCCCAGTTGTTCTTTGTTGCAGAGGCAATAAATTCATCTGGCAGGCTGTGAAATCTGTATTAGCAGTTTTTAATAGCCTCAGCATTGACCAGAATTTATAATTTGGGGGTTCCTTTTGTTGACTGATTTGGGGTTTCATGCATTAGTCGTTAATATTCTTGTCAGTCACTTGAGCTGTCACCAGACATCGTGTGCTGGAGATCTCCGTGCCATCAGCATCAGCAGTTTTGTCACTTCCAAATAAAACTAAGTGCCAGTGCTTAGATGTGGGTTTCAGTTCGACAGTGAAACCTTTCACTCCTAACACTCATCTTCTGCTGCTCCAATTCCTCTTGGAATTCTTCTTAAATTGCAGCAGCAGTGCAGAACACTTGAGTGTTCCGGGAGCCTTTTCCAGTCGTTTCAATGGCTTCATTTAAAGAATAGTCCACTCTTTATCCATGTTTTTTTTCCCCCTTGGCTCTCTCATCCTCTGTATCCTCAGCTGCCCCACCTTGCTCAGGTGGTTCCCGACGTGGATTTTGTAGCCAGGGGATTTTTGCAGCTTGGGATGAGCCGCGGAGCAGGAGAGACACGGTGGGAATCCGCGCCTGAGAGCTGGAGCGGTGGCGGGGGATACACGAACCAGCTGCGCTGCGAGAGCTCAGAAATGTCCCCTCGCGTTTGGGAAGGGCTTAAAATGCTGCACATAAAAGCAGCAAAGCTGCAAAGTGCCTTGTGGTGCTGAATTAAATCAGGGAAGTGTGAGGAGATGTTTTTATTCGGCGCCGCCGTGCAGCAAGCGCAGTCCCTCTGCGCCTGTTTGTCCCGGGAATCCTTGAAATTCCCAACCTCTCTTCCACAGGAAAGGACTTTCAGGTCTCTAATATATTTTGCTGCTCTTCTCTGGGCCAATTTCTCTATTTTCTTTGGTTTGTTTCTAATGTCGGGAAGCTAAAATTGGACACGTATTTATTTATGCGCATAACACTAAATTCTGTTTTCCAAAATGGCATTTCCTTGTTTCCCAAGCCTTTCACATCGGTTTAGGCTGACATTACAAACGTGTTCTTGGGTTTTTTTCCAGGAATTGACGTTAATTAATTTGGAAATCGTTGTGGCATTAACTTGTGCTCGTCGGGGATGAATTTCACCTGCCTTTGTGATGCTTTTAAGTGTTTCTGCGTTGGTTTGGGTTCAGTACCTCCCAGGGTGTGCTCCTTGCACTGGGATCCACTTTTCTGAGGGTTAAGGTTAAAAAGATTCCTGGCAATTTAAAAAATCTTGAAGTGTTTCTCCTCATGTTTTTGATACAGAGTTTTTGACTAAAAGATTTGCCCTCTTACAGATAAGCTCCCGTTCTCAGCAGAACTTGTAATTACACCGTTATTAAGTTATATTTAAGAAGAAAAACATTCTGCAAACAGTGTATTTTAACACAAAATATTGTGAATTACTTCACCATATTCTCTTTTTCATATGATACAGCTGAAACAATGACTGTTTCCCCCAGTTAAGTTATTAAACAGATACACTCTGTGCCTGCTAAATTGTGTGTAAATTCTGGATTTCTGGCATTTCTGGTTTTTTTGGGGGAGGGAAAATCACTCAGAACACCCCATAGAAATTAGAAATTAATTTTGTCAAATCACTTGAAGGGAATTAGGTCCATCTGCTCAGAGAGTTCAGCCTTTCTAAATTCACTTAGACAAGAAAAGAAAAAGGAGTCATTGTTTGACTCGAGAGATGCTCGTGCTGTGAGCTGGGCTGTGTTTTTATAGCACTGGCTGTGAGCTTTTTGTGGGAGAGGATTGTTTTTGGAAGTATCTTTTATTTCCCTGCAGATAAAAGAAGGTAATTAACACATTTTTAATTACGTGTGTAAAGTAATGAGTGCAGCTACGGACAGATGATGTGCAAGCTCAGAGCTGGAGACAGAATTCCAAGTGAGGAGACACAGAATTCCAAGGAAAGAGACCCACGTTCTGCTCATGTCTGTAATTATTCCTGTGCACATCCTAAAACGTGAATTAAAAAAGATATAGATACTCTTTGCCTAATCCAGGTCATAAAAAACATAGAGTTGAACTAAAATCTGATTTTTGGGCCACAGCTGAACCTGGAGGGTTTGTTGAGACAGGATTAGGACTGAATCCCTTCAAAATGTCTTATATTGAATACTAAAAACAAGTAACGTGCTAAAAAAATGATGTATATTATATATATAAAACTCCAGCTTTGCTCCAGCACCTTCAGGTTGGTTTTCAACCTGTGCTCGAGCTCTGGTGAGAGGGAAGGATTTGGGGAGTTAAAAGTTTTGCCAGTGAGTTTTCCCTTTGAAAACCCTGCCTTTCCAGCTCCAAGGCAGTTCCCAGTGAAATCCGTGTTTGCCTGAACCATCAGTGCAGAGACAAAATCCGAAATTCTCCAGAACCGCCCCGGTTGCGTGTCCAGATCTCAAGGCCTAATTAAGTAATGGCCGCGGGGGGTTTCAGATCCTTCGCTTGCAGCTGGATTTCGAAGGGCAGAATAACAGTAGCAGGGTGCTAAAGAACTGCTAAAGATTTATTTTTGTGGCTTTGTGTGGGTGCTCCGCTGAACTGACAGCTCCAAACTTGGCATGGAATGAAAAGATGAACTTTGGAGTTTCTCCAGAGTCACCAAGGCCTTGGCTGCAGCCTCTGAACGAGGCCTGGTTCAAAGGGCATACGTGGGATGACCTAAAGGAACTTCAGTTTATCTGTGGTAATTTTTTTTCTCCTTAAATCTTTTGTTTTCGAAATTGTTGAGTCGATTTTTTTCTTGTTTAGTTTTTTTCCCTTCTTTTTTCAAGGCCTTGGCTTCAGCCTTTGAACAAGGCCTGGTTAAAAGGGCATCTGTGGGACCTAAAGGAACTTCAATTTATCTGTGGTGATTTTTTTCCCCTTAAATCTTTTGGTTTTGAAATTGTTGAGTTGTTTTTCTCTATGTAGTTTTTCTGCTTTTTTTTTTTTTTTCAAAATAGTGTTTTTCCTTTTATTTCAAGGCCTTGGCTTCAGCCTCTGAACACGGCCTTGCTAAAAAGGCCTCCGTGGGACCTAAAGGAACTTGAATTTATCTGTGGTAATTTTTTTTCCCCCTTAAATATTTTGTTTTCAAAATTGTTGAGTAGTTTTTTTCTATGTAGTTTTTTGGTTTTTTTTTTCCAAAACAGTGTTTTTCCTTTTATTTCAAGGCCTTGGGTTCCGCCTCTGGACAAGGCCTGGTTAAAAGGGCATATCTGGGACTTAAAGGAACTTCAATTTATCTGTGGTGATTTTTCTTCCCTGAATCTCTGATTTTCGAAATTGTTGTATTTTTTTCTCCGTACGAACTTCCATACTGTTCTCTCCGATTTCATTTGGGTCTTTTTATGGAAAAAAAACCCCGTGTATGTGAAGCTTTTTTCCCTGTGCAAACACTTGCCAAGGAAATCTTTCTCGCAGTTATCCGAAGGAAAGGTCATTTTTACAGCGAGACTTCAGATCTGTATTTTCAGACAACTCACAAACGCCCGGCCAACAATAGCAGGGGCATCTCTCAACTTTAACCTTGTGTTCTTTAAAATTCGTTTAACCAAAAAAAAAAAAAAAGAAAAAGAAAAGAAATTGGAAGAACTTTCATCTTCTCCATGGAGTGATCCTTTGGAAAACTCGGATAACAAAGAGGGGGAGAAACAGGAATGTTCGGCTTTTTATTTTGAAATAAACTATGGATTTTTTGAATTTAGATAAAAACATTAAATTAAAACCCCCGTGAAATACGTAACTTGCTCCTGGTTTTTTAGCCACGTGACTTTAATTGGTGTTTATTTCTGTAGATTAAGGCATTAAAAACTTCAGCAGGTTTTATTCCAATTCCTACTGAAACGAAACCCAAATGTTTCTTTATGAAAACCATAAAACCAGTATTTCAGTGCAGCTTTTGCTGTAAATATTTTTCCATGAGTTATTTCTTGCTGCCTTTAGCTACAAGTATTTAAAACAAGAAACAGAGCTCAGGAATCTCCTTGAAAACAATTCTTCATCGGGGACAGGCAGCAGCTTCCACAGAGAAAAGGAAACCTGAAACACTTAATGCCTCTATTAATTAAATTTTTAGTGATTTCTCAGGCTGTTGAAAGTGTGGAGATGCACATGATGGATGCTGTGGGATACTCAATCCGGGAGGCTTCCAGGTGAGGGAGAGGTGGCTCCCATTTGCCTTTGGCTGCCTTTCAAAAGGGATTTGAAGGAGATAAATGGAAAATACAACACAAAATCCACGTAGAGGTTGTGCTCGTACAGGAGCTGCAGGGGCTCGTGGCTGGCTTTGCTTTTAACACCTGAAAAGCTGTTTTGTGCTTTAGCTGGTGGTAAATAAAGAGTGGATTTGGGATCCAGGGGCCAATTTATTGCTGTATATTTGTGCTTTTCTGTTAATGATGATATATGGAGCAGAGGGATGATACTTGTGGTAACACTGGACGTGGCCAAATTCCGTGGTTATTAAAGGGGAACATCAGGATTTTAAGTTATCATTTGAATATAATCTTTCCAAAATACCTCCCGACTTTCCCTTCTCCTTTATTAAACCTGTCACGTTGGAGGTGTGAGGGATGAGGGAGGGAATCAGGATGTCCCAGCGGGATCTGGGGATCGTGCTCCAGCCGCGGGATCTCGGGAACATTTTCCATTATTCCTCCCGAAGCAGAGGGTCCAGACCTGAACTTGCTTTTGGCATCAGTCCCCACATTCCGGGAACATTTGCCTCCCGCAGCGAGGGGAATATCCAAGGAGTTTTGTTTGGATGTTGGGAATGTGCAGCATTAATGGAGTGGGAGCTGGGACTGGCCAGCCCCCAGATATCAGAGCGTGGTGTTCCCAAAGCTGGGGGTGGCATGGGAGTCCTTTTCCATGGCAATTCCAGAGCCAAAGTGAGGATTAGAGCCAATGGACAGGGCATTGCTATACCCAGGAAATAAAGCTCCTAATTAAAGGGGAATGTAATTGAATTAGAGAGGACAATATCTGTAGAGGATAATGATTATAACAGTCTTTGGGGTTATGTTCTAGAAGGGCAGATTTATTACAAAAAAAGGGGTTTTTGGGTATAATTTTATGGGTGTTGGGACTCCTTCGGTGACGTGGAAAAGTGAAGAATAACAGGGCTAGTGTGGAATCGGGTGAAGAGCATTTGGTGGATGTTACATCCAAAAAACTTAATTATCATTGCCAGCACTCCGCACAAACTGGAGCAGGTTAAAAATGCATAAAAAGTGGGAATATATTTATTTTTATGTTATGCTTTAAAAAGCATCATCCAAAAATTGTAAATAATATCAAGAATAACTTCGATAATTCTCCTAAACTCATCCTTCAGAGAGAACCCAGGTTCTTTTGGGCTGCTGTTTGCAAGAATATTCCCCAGAAGTGCTCTAAATTAACAAAGATCTACACCCTGTGGGTTATTTTAAACCACAACAAACCCCTGTGTGGGCACTATTTGACAGAATTCCAGAGGATTTAATTCATAGATCTTAATTCACTTTCGAGTCTAATTAGATTGAATTTAATAAAAGCCACTTGAATTATGAGTGAGAGTGCGGAGGGATTTAATGGAGTTTATCCATATATTTTATCCCTATATTTATATATCTATATCTCCCTACATTTTATAGAGAAAAAATATATATCCCTATATGTATCCCTATATTTTACTCCTACATTTTTATATATATATATCTCCCTATGTCGTGCTATGGATAGCCACCCTGAAATATTTACTTTTCCGTGGAACAGGACAATCTGTGTGGCAAGAACAGGATTTTTTTGGAGCCCTGACTATAATTCCAGCAGATCAGAAGCACCACACGATTCTTTAGTTTGCTCAGTCCATGTAAAATCAACAAAATATTCCATATATACTCACTCTTTGCAGGAGTGCAGCTGGAAAAGGAAATTTCCAGGAGAGGATTTTGTGGGGGTATTTTGTATCTGTATTTTATCTGAACTCATCTGTGGCTGCAGCTTTGCCGGTAATGTTATCTGGAGTGGGGGATTCGGGAGGCAGAGCCGAGGAATTAAGGAATATGGAGTTACACACTTGCAGGAAAAGCTGCTCAGGGCTTGGACAGGACACAACTTTCCGTGTTTACCTTCATTCCAGAGGTTCCACCAAGCTTTTGGGAAGGGCACCTTGTGTTTCCCTGCCTTACCTCATGTGCCTGTTACTCATTTTCTCAGCTGAATTCGTTTTTGGGGGTGAACACCAGTTCCTCACATTCTCCACGCTTTTGTTCCGTGTTGTTCCCTTTCAAACTATTGGGAATTTTGCCATTGGTTTGACAGGACCTGGACCAGACCGTGACGTTTTCAGCTCCAGCTCCAAACTTCGTCACTGCAGGGATTTAAAAGCCGCGTGGATGCGGAGCTCGGGGACTTGGCAATGCTGGGAATGCTGGACTCCGTGGTCTTGGAGGGGCTTTTCCAACCTAAACCAATTTAGGATTCGGGGATTATTTGAGTTCCTTGGTATTTTCTACTTTATGGGCTCAGGAGTCGTCAATAGTTGAATCCAGCGTTTGTTGTGTGATGTGGAGGGAACGGAGCTGGGAAGGGTTTGGAGCACCAGGAGCAGCTGGGGGAGCTCAGCCTGGAGAAAGGGAGGCTCAGGGGGCACCTGAACAATTCCCTGGCAGGAGGGTGGAGCCGGGTGGGAATTGGGCTCTGCTCCCAGGGAACAGGGATGGGATGAGAGGAAACAGCTTGAACTTGTAGGGGATGTTTAGGTTGGATACTGGGGAAAATTCCTTCCTGCCCAGCCCTGGCACAGCTGCCCAGGGCAGTGGTGGAATCCGCATTCCTGCAGGGATTTAAAGCCCTGTGCATGTGGCACTTGGGGTCATGGATCCATTCCCTTGGCAGTGCTGAGAATGCTTGGATTTGGTGATCTTGGAGGGCTTCTCCAACCCCTGTGTTTCCATGTCAGATCAGGGTTGCATTTTCCAAGGTCCAAATCCCTGGGTTGTTCCTGTTTCACTGGAATTTTCGTCCTGCATTTGGAGCAACACAAGCCTTATTTCCATGGGATCTCAATGGGATTTTGATGGGATCACCTTCCTGTGCTTCCCTCTGGAGCAGCCAGGATCCCGCAATCCCGTTCCTGGCCGAGCTTGCGCTGCCTTGTCCGTTCAACCTTTAGGCATTCCCAGCTATTCCCTGAAAACCTTTTTGTCCGTCCTCTCAGGAGCCAGAGGAATGAAATCCCTGTGAAATTCCCCGGGAGCTTTGGGAGGAGGGAGAAAACGCTTCAAATTGGCAACATGCGCTCGTCCGACAACACCGGGGCTCCCAAATTTATTATTGTTTTCCTTCAAAAGAGAAATTAAGGAGCATCTTGAACCACTTGTCCTAATTGGCCGAGCCAGTGAAATATGTATGGATGCACATTATCCGTAGAAAAAGTGGAGGATTGGAAATATTTCCCCTTTCTGACAAATGGAACCATTTGTTCCTCATTTTTCCCTATCTAAACAGAGCTCCCGAGGCTGGGAGAGCCCCGGGGAGGGAGAGGAGGGGATTTATTGTCACGGAAAGATCGGCTCTGCCTGGAATTCTTCCCCTTTTATTTGCTGTTCCTACAAAGCACCTCGAAAAAAGGGGGGAAAAAAATCCCAAAGATAAATCAAGCAAAAGATAAAGCCCTTTTATTCTTACGAGGGGATTTTAGGTATAATGCTGTAGAACACATGGAAAAATGCTGGATAAACCTTCCTGTGCTGGTTCCCAGAGAGATTTTGCAGGGAAAAAAGCGGGGAAAACTGTGGAAAAATGATAGAAAAAGTTTTAAAAATACAGATAATAGCAATTCTTGCAGACCAGGTGGTGTGAGCAGAGCGAGGAGGATAAAAAATGAAGTTTAAACAACAATAATTTAAATTAAGCAAGGATTCCACAAGCAAAACTGATCTTTAGGCTTTAAAAATACGGATTTTTTTTTCCCTGTGGAATTAATTCCATGAAGGTAAAAGTTTTGTGCTTTTTAAGGAAGATTTTAGAAGTAATTTTAAAACTATTGCTGTGTGCACGTGCTGATTTGTCCCGTAATATTCCCGAATATACTGAATTTAAGAGCATCTGAAAAAGGAGAAAAACTCGGGGTTTGTGGTTATTTCCCTGTGTGTTAAATTTTCGGTGTCAAACCCAGATTTTGGGTTGATTTATCTTTTATTCATTGCAGGTGCAAATTAAATACTGCCTAAATAACCATAATTAGCAGATTAAAACTGATTTGCTTTCAGCTGAATGGAGAATTTACATTTTATGAAACTTCTTAATAAGAGCAGAGAACATTTGAGGTGCAGTGTAAGGAATATAAAATTGCCAGTTTTAAAGCAGAACTATTTTTGCTCAATGCTGCAGGATTTAAAATCCATAAATTTGCAATTAGGCAGTAATTAAAATGTATCCCATTAATTAGATTTTTTTATTCCATTAATGCTTTTTACTCCATGAGTGATTTTTAGTCCATAAATTATTTTTACTCCATGAATGATTTTAACTCCACCTTTTGCATTTTAACAAACCTCAAGGAAAAATCTTGAGGAATTATCCCAGATACTCCTCATTTTTGTGAGATCCTAAGATTATAATTCCAGGAGTGAAACAATAAATGAGGAATTGTTTCATTAAAGTTCTTTCCCAATGCAGTTCTTTGTAAATATGGATTTTAATGGGAATAATAATTATTGTCCCAAAAATCGGCCAAATCTGGGTGCGCTCAGGTTCACAGGATCGTGCAAGAACTGAGGGGGCAGGGAGTGTTCCGGGACATAAAAACCCATCCCGGATAAAATTCCCTAGAGCGGGGAGCTAAGATAAGAAATCAGGAATTCTGGATTTCTCGGCCACGTTTTCGGGTGTTTTCCTCGAATTTTTAATAATTTTTCTCCTGCTTTTAGCAAGGAAGGAGCCAAAGGAGGTTTCTGCTTTTGGAGGAAACTCCTGATCCCTTTTGGCTTTGCTGAGATCCGCTCTGATCCCACTCCCTGCTGAGGAACGGGAACGATCGCCAAGCCCTCTTCCCGTTTTTCCCTGCTGCCAGTCAGCAGAACGTGCTTTGCTTTGCAGGGAATGATCAGGAAAAAACTCCCAAAATCCAAAGTCCCCCGAGCTGTCAGTTACAGGAGACCTTCGGATTTTCACGTTTCCTTGGTTGTGGAGTTCTCTGCTCCCAGGGCAGCTCCTCTTTTCCAAGCTCTGTTCAGGTACTTGGGATTGAAAAGGATCTCGACATATTTGTGACGGTTTTTCCCTCAAAATCTTCGGGATGGATTTGATTTCACTGCTGCATTTCAGATGAACAGATTCTCCTTTGTTCTGGTGAAAACGAACAGGAAACTTCTAATTTAATTTTAACTTTCAATTTAATTGACACAACAGAGTGCCTTGTTTTTTATGGTGGAAAATTTGGCATTTTACGACTTCTGTGTTTCATTTCCGAGCTGAACAATCTTGATTTTTCTGCTCTTTGTACCCTTTTAATAGATGAGGTTTTTCACTATAGATTTCTGATGTGCAAATTCCTGAAAGCCTCTGCAGCGAGCTCGAACCTCCTCGTTCGTGATCAACCCAAGTCCAAAGATTTTGAGAAATATTTCATGGATTCTTGGCAGCCCTTCTGACACGGGAACCAAATGCGAGCAGGGATAGCCCCAGGTCAGCTCTGGGTGTCTTTTAATGAGTTTTGGGTTTAATCTCAATATATCAATTCGAAACATTTGCTTCTTGAAAGCAGAATATTTAATTCGCTGAGCAGTTGCTGACAGCTGCATGTAAAGGAAAAAAAAAAAAAGAAAAGGAATTTGTTTCCAGCTAAAAAAGAAATGCTTCAAAATGTTTTTATTTAAAAAAAAAATATCTCCACGACAACTTTGGAATATCTTCACCCTCGGTTTTTATTCGCTCTGTCACAGCCGGGATTTACAAGCTCATGAAAAGGTTACAATCCCAATAAAGCGACACGGAGCAGGGAATTACGGAGTCTGTAAAACCCTGGCAGTGCTTAGTGAGGTGTGAGGTGAGGTTAAAAAAAGCAGGGAATAAGGACAGGGAACCCCTTGGAGTTTAGGGCCCGGGTGGCCAAAGGTCAGGGTTAAAGCCTCTCGGGGTTAAGCAAACTCAGCTTTGTTGGGTCTGGGTTAAACGGAGCCGGGTCCTTCCTGACAGGGAAGCGCAAGGAACGCAGGGAATCGGAATTCTCTGATTTCACTGGGAAGGTAAATACTGGCAGAACCCGCTCCTGTCGCTGCTGGGGTGGTGCAGAACAAGTGTTTAACACAGAATTTTCATGTTGAGGATTTTCCCTCTCAAAAGTTTTCTCTTCATTTTTGCCTTTAAGGAGTTCTGGGAATGGGATTCGGTGTCTTTCCTTTGGAATATCTGCTCCAGGCTTTGAAATCCTCTCTTATTTTATTTGCTTTGCATTTGTCATCGTCCTGTGCTGCTTCCCCAGCTTTCCATGAAATTCTTTATTTCCATGGGATCACTCTGGAACAAAAACCCCTCCACCCTCATTTAGGTGTCCTTAGATTCATTTAAAATTCCGTGTTTTCCATAAAAAATTCAGGTGGATTCGTTACATAACGGATCTTTCATAACCTTTGAACGTTCCTTGAGCTCAGCCTCTCCCGGAGGAATCCTTCCCCGAGTCCTTCCTCGGCCTCGTGTCTCCGCAAACACGCGGCTCATCTGCAGCCAGCTTCCCAAATCTTGGACATTTACTGGGAACATTCCGTATCTGGGCAGTTCCTATTATTTACCTGGGATCGCAGGGATGGGAGCCATGGAATTACTCAACAATTAAGTCACTCATTAGGCAGATATTTCAGAATCCTGCCGCTTTTCAGCACAATTTGGGGTCGCTTTGCCACCCCATAAATAAAGAAATAACGGCATCTCTGTGGGATAAACTCCCTGGAATATTCTGTGTTGGAAATTCCTGGCTTTTTATAAAACCAGCCAAATAACTCTGTGCAGGGATTTGAAAACAGGACTTTCAGAGTCGGAAAAAATCCCCTAAAATTGTTAATCTGAGGTTTTTAGCACATAAAGTCATAAGTGACCAACAGACACAATAACTTAATAAAGAAATTCGGGAACCATTCCCTTTTGTTACCACTGAGAGAGTAAAAACTTGGAAAAACGGAGGGAATTAGCAGCTTATTACTCACTTTTGTTCCTGCTTTTGAGGTCTACGAGAGATCTTATCGAATTAAATTTGAAAACAAAATCACCCACCCTTCCTAAATATCCTAAATCAGGATTTTAACCCTGGCTTGGCTCTCCAGGGTGCCTGGCACTGCTCCCTTTGACTCCTTGGTGGCCAAAATCCACTTGTGCTCCGGCTTGGAGCGGGACCGGGGCCAGAAATGTTTAAGATGTGGGATAAGCGTGAGAAATGTTGGGCTGTAAAGCTCAGCTGCCTCTTTATTTCCACGGAATTTCACATGATTTGTACCCTCAGCATCACCCAGGCTCGAGGCTCCCTCACGCTTTGGCTTGGTAGGATTTTGTTTTCCTTGGATAAAATCCTTCCCCAGTTCCCAACCAGTGAACAAACAGATTTAGACAGAAACCCCGCAATTGTTTGTTCTTTTCAGGCTCAAATCTCATTTCCAGCCGCAGGAAAAACAATAAAATTGATGTTTGCTTTCTTTTTTTGCCCCTCTGGTGATAAAGATGATGTATTTCAAATTTTCTCGGGATATCTCAGCTATTCCAGTGGAAGCTTTGGAAGGAGAGCGTTGCTTTCCCTGCACGATTGGCTGCTGCTCAAGTGGTTTAAGTTTGTGCAGGAATAAAGATTTTAATTTTCACTTTAAGTATTGATCTTAGTAATTGCCATTTAGGACTCGGTGTAATTCCTCAAATTTTTAATTATTTTAATTATTTTAGTTGCTTCTCACTACAGAACTTACCCCTCTCTGTTTTAAGCCTTCGTGGCTCCGGCACACCAAAAACAAACTGGAGTTCTCCCTCCTGCAGAATGATCTTAAACTAATATTTCCTGCACATCGTGTCCGTGGATTTTCTCAGCTGTTTATCGGGAGAGAAATCCCGTCCCCTGGATATAGATCCAGCCCCCCGTGCCCTGGGTTTATCTCCACATGGAACAAGAGGTTTTTATCCCGGGTTTTGGGTAACTGCAGGAACGGCAGCGCTTGGCCCTGCGGTCTCCAATGTTTTATTTTTCCTGGAGTTTGCTCCGTATTCCGCTGGAATTTTTGTCCTGAAGATTGCCTTGGATACATCCAGGGGGGCTTCAAACTTTTCATTTTCTCCCTTAATCCCTTTTGTGGCGTTCCTGTCCCTGCTCTCATCCTCGCTCTCGGATTCCTTACGGATGTTTAAATACGTGCGAGCGCCGGGATCCGCTCTTCCCACGTGTTGTGCGGGAACGGTTCCAGGTTTATCCCTGTGCCATGATTAGAATTATTAGGGATTTATCCACGCTAATTATTTCCACGTGCACCTTTCTCCCCTTCAGTGCTGAGCCCTTCGGGCTTTTTTTTTTTTTTAATTTTTTTTTTTCAGCGTCCAAATAATTCCAAACTTCCCTTGGTAAAAGAACATCCAGAAATTCCAGATGGGTTTTTCCGCCGTCAAGCTGGGTTTTTATCATTTAATCCTTGCACTTATTGGTCTGAAGAAGGAATTTTTATCGGTATTAATATTAATAAGCTCATTCATTTATAGTTTTGCTAATTATTGAGAAATACAACAGGGTGCAAACCTCAGGTGGAATTTACTCCTGATTTACTCCTTGCCAACACAGGGTCAGGTGCAGAAGGAGCAAAGGGACCCCTCTGTGTCTTTCTCCTGGTCTTTTACTCATTTAAATTCCCATAAAATTAATAGAATAACATTTTATTGTATAATGCATATGGTATATGAAATTATAGATTATAATTTCTTATACAATAGGAAATAATTCATATCCTACTATATATAATATTGTTATGTATTATTTCTATAGAAAATCAATATTATACTATCAGGTATATTATACAATAAATTCTAGTATAATTTTATATATGATCTTTAATAAATACTAATGTACTCTATATTACATTATTGAATATATAACATATAAAATAAACTACAAAATGAAATTTTCCATAATATAAACCAGTAGAATAACAACATTATTGTATAATATAACAAGCTATTATCTATATTATACAATAACCATTTCCCTGTGCCCCAGCACGGTAGAAATCCCTTCAGGAATGTCAGCAGCTTTTCCAGGGGACGGGATCTGGAATGGTTTAAGCCGCGCGTCCGTCCCGACGGAGCCCGGAGCTCTCAGAGGGGCTCCCGGTGCCCAGAGCCGGGAGCGGCCCGGGGAGGTCCCCGCGCCTCCGGGGAGCGGCAGCGCTTGGGCAGCGCGGGGTCCCGGGGGCACGGAGCGGGGCAGTGTCAGAGGTTCGCAGCAAAGCGTTCCCCTTGTAAGCGGCACCGGGCTCGCCCCAAAAAGGCTGATTTTCCCCCGGGATTCCCCCCCCGGAGTTTTGGATGTGCTGGTGCGACAGTCAGCAGAGTCTCGGGGGTGGCTGCCCGGAGGTCACGGGAACAAGGCTGGGCTTTGCTGCTGCCGAGCGGGAATTCCGGCGGGGAAAACAGGGGAAAGCTGCGGCTCAGCTGCAGCACAAGGGGGAAACCGGGAATGGGATCGTTCCCGAGGGAAAAAGCCGCAGCTCCGTTCCCTGGGCTCGGGTCAGTCCCCGCCAGGGCAGGGAAGGGAAGCGTTGGCTCCGAGATCGCTGGAAATACAAATCTGGGGATTGCAGGTGGAGGAGGAGCAGCCCTGGGCAGTGCAGGGGTTTGTTCCTATAAAATCAGTGGGGACATGGATTTGGGGGATCTGCACGAGCTCCAGGAGGGTGGGACAGGATTCCAGAGTCGGCTCCAGCTCCTGCTCCATCTCTCTGGACGCTCCAGCACTGGAATTAACCCCTGAGCAGTCACATCCAGGGTGAACATGGGCAGAAATTTTCATTTCCGTGGATTTAGAACGTGAAATTTCTCACAATCAGAGCCTTTTAGGAAAGTTCCGCTGTTCACTCTTTGCCTGCTCCGTTCTGGGTGCGACCATTTAAACCTTAAAATCTCATTTAAAATCTAATTATTAACTCTTATTGCTCTTCTTACAACACTGCCCAGCCATACTCTGGGACGTCCAGTGCTTTATTATTTATCTCCAATTTTAGAATGGATAATTCCTAAAGATTTTTTAATCTGACTGCACATAAAAAGGAGGAAAAAAAATTGTAAATTGATCTTTTTCAGCACTGTTTCATGACTTATCTCCTCTGTGGTTTATTTACTGTACAGTGGCTTTCTTTGTGCTTTGTGTGATCCAATTCCTAAGTGATATATTCAGGAAGAAGCTCTAAGTAGGTAAATAAAAGGATCAGAGGGAATTCTTGGTCAGCTGAAAATCTCCTTGGAGAGTCTTTTATCCCTTTCTTTCCTGTGCTTTTATCTCCTTGTTATGACAAAAGCTTAAATAGCACTTACTGCCTCCTTCTCCTTAAATCCCATTTCTCCTTTCTCCTCAAAAAGTGTGAAACTTGGATTTAGCGGGGGCTGGGAAATGATTTTTGAGGGATAAAGTTTGGAGTCGTTGCATTTGGACTGTTCCATCCCGGCAGGATCCAAGCCCAGGTTGCTCCAGAGGAAAATGTTGGTACCAGGAGGAGAGCAGGCTGCAAAAAACACCTCGTGTTCAGTGAGAAAGTGCAAATTAAGGGGAAATATCCCCAGAATTTCCTTAGGATCTGGGAATTCAGGGGGGAGTTCAGCGTGAGGGCACTCAGTGGCACCAGGGTCATCCCGGGTGTCTCTGCACGAGCTGCTTTTGCTGAACGTTCCTACTTTTTACAGGATTTTTAAGGGAAAAAACCCCAGCATGTTCCGTGTTAGCTACGAAAAACTGCTTTTTATGAGCACAAGCTCTATGGAATCTTTGTATTAACGGGATCTTGGCATTTTGCACTCCCCAGGCAGCGTCTGGATCCATGCGAGGGCTGCAAATGCTCTCATTTGTATCAGCACCAGACTTGAGCAAGGCCACGTGTGGGTGGGTTTTGATTTTCCCCCAAAACCTGAACCCGTTTGCAGCCTTTCTTCATCTCCATAAACACCCAGCCAGAGTCAGGTTCAGACTGGAGGATGTGTGAAGAAAAATCTGCTCATCTAAGTCAAAATAATTCATCCCTTAATGGGCTGGGAGGAGGAGTAACTTTCCCTGACACTCTCGAAACTCCTTCCCCATCCCACAAATCCCTGTCAGACAGCTCGCTGTGCTCCTTCCCTCAGCACAGCTTTTTGGGATAACCTTATCAGGTTATCACTTTTATTGCCGCCCGACTCCTGATGGATGTTTGGGCCACCAAAGCTGCCAAAAAATAATGGTTTATATAGAATTATTCCATAGATTCAGCTCTCTTTGTCCAGCACTTCCCTTTGTATTCCAGTAGCTGGAGTGTCCTAAGAATTAAACGTTTTCTTACCAGACTTCCCACGGATTAGACAGGGGAAAGTTGGGAGTTGTGGAGGGAGAAGATTCCCAGCAGCCCAGGGAACATTCCGTGTTCGCTGCTTGGGTAATTCCGTTCTGACGCTGGGAGAAAACCACATTTTTGCTTTCAAAATTGAGGGGCTGATTGTAAAAATAAGGCACTTTTACCTTCTAAAAGCGGGTTTTACGCAGCTCTGGTGAGCTTTAGTTCCACTTCCCACTCGTGTGGCCACACACACGCACAGGGCCTAGTTTGGGGTGGGATTTTCCCCCCTTCTCCTTTCATCGAGACAAAATTTTGGTGGGTAGAACATGAGTGAAGCTGAACTCGCTGCACACAACTATTCCCGAACACAAAAATGCACTCCCAGCCTTTATTTTAGGTCCTATCCTCGTTTTACATTATCCCAGCTGGGTATTAAAGTGAGCTCCAGAACTGGCAATGGGTTGGGGAAAAGCAGATGTGGACTCGGAGCAAACAACAGCTTTGGGTCCAGAGCTCTCCTTGATGTCCGCTTCAAACTCACACTCCAGGAAAAAAAAAATAAAATAAAATTGAGAGGGGTTCAAAAATGCCTTTTCAAACATGCAAATGACGCTGGGAAAGTTTAACATGTATGCAAATGTAATCTGGAGAGGGGAATTAAAGACCTTTGGCTGGCCTGGAGGCTCAGCTGGTAGCAAAATAGAAATGTATTGCTGGATGGGAGAGCGAGGTTCAAGCACCGGCCAGGGATGGCTGGGAGCTCCACGTAGGTGAAACTTGGAGCTCTACAGCAAAGCCAGGGGTTCAGAGATGGGCCGGTTCCTGTAATTCCATCCCCTGGATCTGGCTGGAGTGGAAAATGAGCACAAAGGGTAAACAAAGGGGTGAGGAGAGCACAGAACCTCGGAGAGCCCCGGCAAGGGTAGAACTGCCCTGACAACTCACATATGGTTGGAGTTTAATCCACAGGGGAGAACAGGCACTCCACGCCTGTGCCAATTGTTTTCCACCCCCAAAGCAAAGAGATTTTAATGATTTATAGCAGAACAGGGTGGATGTGTTACCTAATGGCTTTAGAATGACTCGATGCAGTTTTCGAAGCGATGCAGGAAGTGGAGTGGATAAACAAATCCCTTCTTATTCCTCTTCGTTCCCGTTTGAAACGGAGCTTTGGTTCGCTGCTAAAATCTTAATTTCTCCGGGAATGCTTTCCCGTGCAAGCAGGGAAAAAAAAAGAAATTTCAAAAATCCCTCCCAGAAAAAGGATTTTATTTGTGGGCTCAATGGGGAATGTAATTGGCAAATCCCATTTTTTAAGGATTTGTACAGTTCTTACATGTCAGGCTACTGGCTTCAACTTGAGACGAGTCCATAAAGGAGGAAATCAATTCAAGGAATCAGGAATTCATTTGCAAAATTGGGAAAGCATCATGAACTTGTAGTACGACTTAGTCAGACAAACTGACACTCTCTTAGGATTCATTTCCATTTTATGGCTGGAAATTAGAAAAAGAACATTTGCATCATTGCAAAGGCTTGGTGTGAAAGAAGCACCAATTCCCAAGCTTTTCTCCAGGGGATTGGAAACATTTGTCCACTTAGTGCCTCGGCTAAAGGAAAGCACATGTGGAACTCCAGCAGAAATGATGTGGCCTCAGGTGGAGAAAACGGAGATAATTCATGTCTTATCTGTGAGCCCTGCTGGGAATCAGAGGGTGCTGATTTCTGAGGTTATTAAATCTATCAAAAAGCAATATTTTAAAAATGTCAGTGGCTGTGTGGAAGAACATCCACCTCCACGGAGGAAATCCATCAGCTTTCCTAATTGCTTTTCTTCAGGAAAGGGTTTGGACATCAGAGATGATTTTCTGGGGTGGGAGATGATGGATCACTTTTAATATCCAGCCCATCTGCTCCTGGTTCTGGTCACCTCTGGAGCCACACTCACCTCGCCCAGTGCCAGTAAATGAAATAAAATAGATAAAACTTGTGTTCCTTTAGATTCCTTGGACGTGAACTTTCCTAGGAGATAAAAGCCAGGATTAGAGCTGGAGCTGGGTGTTTTAATTCCTTTCCTACCAGTATCGTGTAGCTTTTTGTAGGAGTACTTGGAGAAGGGCAGGTGTTCTCTCATATGGTTTTCATTCGAAACCCCAGCCTTTCCATATGTTTACTTTTAGCCTGAATTCTGGGATTCATATTCCCCTTCCACATGGAAATACCCCCTATAACACGGAGAACTGCTCGTGTTCAGTAGAGCTCTGTCACTCCTGTCAGGAGATTTGGGTGGAAAAGGAAAACCAAAGACAACAGACAGCCCCAGGTTCTGGATTCCTTCCCTGTCCAGGAAATCAGGGAGCATCTTCCCAAAGGAGTGGGGCTGTTAAAGAGAGCAAGCCCCAAGGGACCGAGTCTGCTCTTTAACTTGGGTCAAGTTTCCACTTTGCCTTGTCCTTGGGAATTTTTTCCCATGAATTATGTCCAGAGCAGGTTTTTTTTGGTGCAAGTTTCTGTTAGAAACTCGTTAATGTAATTCAGGTGATTCTCCAGAGCACTGTTTGCTCTTTAAGTGCTCTTTAATTGACAAGGACTGGCTTAGAACACTCTCCAGCTGCTGATTTATAGCTCAGGCTCCTCACTTTGCTTTTTCCTGCCATCCTCCTCCTGCTTTTCCTTTGAAGCCACCATGAACCTCTGATCCTGATGGATGGAACTCGAGCCAGTGACATCACTCCACAATTAAAGTGGAGGAGGGAGCAGATTCGTTTTCTTAGGCCTTTTCCTGAGCTGTGCAACCCTAGAACTTCCCTGTTGCTCCGTGCTTGTTTTCCCCATCCATATTTCTCCCGGTTAATGGGATCCTGCCGGGGACGGTAGGAGCAGTGTTTTGTTACTCCGGCAACAAGAGCCAAACTTTCAGATGTTATTTTGCTTGTCTTAAAGAAAAAAAAAACCCACTGCCAGTTATGATGTAAACATTTGCAGCTCCCCCTAAATCTCTTTTCTTTCTGGAGTCGAAGCAAAATGACCCTTCCGAGGGCAAAGTGAGGGATTGGAGCAGACATTTTCCAGCTGTGTGGGATTTGAGGAGATCCTCGGGTGATCTGCTCGGACTCTTTTTAAGTGGCATATTTACTGCCAGCCTCATTGGAGGGGATGGACCTTCTCAGCAGCACTGAGAGGCCAAATCCTCCTTCGGATTTATTTAGGAAAAGATTGGATGTTCTTCCCGCTGCAGTTGCCTGAAGTCTTCAGCAGAATTTCATAGAAAATACTCCAGCGCTTCCCCTGACAGAGCTAATCCCACCAGGAATGCGAGACCAGGGTGCCCTTTCAAGCCGTGCTTGTATTTTTCAGACGAGCAGGGATTCGCCGCGTTTGGATGGAAAGGGAGCCATTCCTTTAGGAATGAGGGATCCTCTCCCTCTTGGCTGGGCTATGGCACTCCAGCAAATTTCCCACCAGGCAGATGCTGCGTGAGTCACCCTCAGTTATTCCCTGGAATGACCTCTCCCAGTGCTGGTCACTTGCAGGAGTCTGGGTCACCCGTCTTTGACTCGTTCCTTGAGCTCTTGCACCCGGCAGCTCCAGCTTAGGAAGATTTCCCCGACACTGGAGTGTTTTTCTCTGGATTATCCAGCCATTCCTTACTCAGTTGTACGTTGAATAAAACCCAACAATAACATTCTGCTGGAAAAAAACAAAACTAAACGTTTAAGCCAAAGGCTTCTTTAGTATTGCTCAAAATAGTGAATTATCGTCGAGATCTGGAATTGCCCACTCCTGAAAACTCTTCCTTTGGGAAGCAGTTCCGTGGATTTTGCCATACTTGCTGCTGGCACCGAACCATTTTATCACAAACCTTTGCAATTGTGTAGATTTGGGGACTCCTAAGGGACCTTAAAGTTCATCCAGTGCCACCCCTGCCATGGGACACCTTCCACCATCCCAGGTTGCTCCAAGCCCCTCCCAGGGGACGCTTCCAGGGATGGGGCAGCCAGAAATTCTCTGGGAATTCCATGCCAGCACCTCACCACCCTCACAGGGAGGAATTTCTTCCCAATCTAAATCTCCCCTCTGGCAGTGGGAAGCCATTCCCTTTGTCCTGTCCAAAGTCTCTCCCCATCTTTCTTGGAGCTCCTTCAGGCACTGCAAGGCCACAGTTTGGTCACCCTGAAGCTTCTCCGAGTTGAACAATCCGGGTTCTCCCAGCCTTTCCCTGCAGGAAAGGTGCTCCATCCCTCTGAATTGCAGGCTGGTTTTGGGAAGTGCCATCAGGTAACTCCAGAGCTGTCCTGAGAAGTTTCCCTCGGAGGGCAATCCCCTGGGAGGATCGTGGAACCATCCAGATTTCCTTTCTTCCCGACATCCCTGTGAACGTGATACAGGGGATGAGATGAGGTAACTCCTGTTTCCATAACCAGTCATTTCTCCTGAAATTCCATCTGCACTCCAAGTGCCAGTGAATTATAATGAACCTTTGCACGTGTGCTGGTTTCAAGTGGATTTTCAACGGAAATGTTTGGATTTGATGCATTTGATGTCATTGTTCGGGGCCTGAACCCATCCCTGCTGGAAATCAAAGCAAAGCCACGCTTTGCCATCGCTCCTCTCACTCCACCTGACCGTGGCAGGCAGGAAAAGGGACATTTTGGGGACGTTTAGGTGACACAATGGCTGCAGGTTGCGTTCCCACGTTTCTCCGGGATGGGAAGGGAATCTCGGATCACCGGGAAGGCAGCTGGGATGGTTTATTCTTCTTACCCAATTAAATAATGCCCCTGCTAAAAACACACTCTGGAGTTCTCCTTTTGGTTTCTCCCCACTCCATGGAGCTGAAATCAGTTTCCCTTTCCATGCCTGTAATTTTGGGGAATTTCCAGGAGGTGCTCCCTGTTCTATGGCCCTGCAGGGGGTTCCCTAATGAAGCTTTGACAGATTTAAGGTCACTTTTTGCACGGCTCCACTCAGCACTCGCAGAAATGCACAGCAGGGACAGTTCCTCTGCTCTGAGCTGCTTTTAGGAGAGCCTTTGATTTATGCTGCATTTCTTTTCCCATTTCGTGTCAGAAAGAAATAACAAATTTAGGTACAAGTTGTTGTTGGGGAAGGGAAGGTCTCCAAGCGAAGCTTTAGGAAGCAGCTCATGAAATTCCCAGTGAAACCCTCACTTTAAGACCAGTGGATGATTTTTATTTTGTTTTCAGTTACCTTAACCCAACACACTATTATTTTCAGAGCAATTAATTGGGACATTAGTGGGAATAAAGCACCTGGAAGCTCTTGCAGTGGGATTTTCTGCAAAGCCCTTATCCCACAACACTGCATTTCCTTCATACTGGAATATTTGAGGATGTGAGCCACTAAATGAATGTTTTGTTGGCACTAAATGCAGGAGATGGTTTTAGTTTAAGGCTCCAAAAGTTTCAGACTGAAAAGAATCAGGGACAGGGAGTTATCTTTTTGAAGAGGACTCTTATCAGCAGGGCTTCTTATCATTTGAAGGAGCTGTGTTTGTCATTTGAATGTGTTTGGCCATCAGTGTCCCGGGATTTTCAGCTTCCAGAAACATCCACTCGTTCTGTGATTCCAAACCTCACTTTGGTTTAAAGAAACATTCCTGCATTCCTGCTGTGGAAATGGGAAACAAACATGGAAAAAAGGCACCAAACTCCCAGTGTTCTTGGTTTTGAGCTTTTTATAGGCAGGCAAACACATGCGCTTGCCCAGATTAATAAAAGAGCTCACAACAGTAGCAAGAATGGTTTAGAAGGCCCAAAAATGGGGCTTAAGGTTCCAAATGTGGCTTAGAAGGTTCAAAATGGGGTTTAGAAGGTTCAAAAATGGGGTTTTAGAAGGTTCAAAATGTGTTTTAGAAGGTTCAAAGATGGGATTTAGGAGGTTCAAAAATGTGTTTTAGAAGGTTCAAAAATGGGGTTTTAGAAGGTTCAAAATTTGTTTTAGAAGGTTCAAAGATGGGATTTAGGAGGTTCAAAATGTGTTTTAGAAGGTTCAAAAATGGGGTTCAGAAGGTTCAAGCTGCCAAGGCCCAGCCTGAGGAATGGGTGTTTTAAACCAACTTCACTATCCCCAAACCTTTACCTGGTTTTGGAGTCTAAAGTCTTAAGTGATGGACTTGGCAAAGAATAAATCTCAGGGATAAGAAAGTCAGCAGAGGATGTGATAGGAATTGAGCCATGGCTGAATAATTTTGGAAGAAATTGAAAGAAAACTTCCTATATTTTACTCCTTTTTAAAAAAATCCCTTTCATGCCCTGGCAGTTGAATGTTAAATGGGAATTATTTGTTATGGGATAAAATGGACATGGAAGGAAAGGGAGCAGAGAAAGTAGCTGGTTTTCATTATTAATATTCATTTTATTATGTTTTGTGTGGCAAATATCTCACTGAAGAAGGGTCAAAATCTAGAAATGTGGGAGAGCAATTGTTTTCATGTCCCAAATCATCAAGACCTTGAAGGGAGAATGATAGAGGGGAAAAAGGGGGAGAGGAGAGAGAAAACCCCAAAGAGAAAGGCAGAGATTCAGGTCAGTGGGATGACACGGGGAGAATCCCAGAATCCCGGGATGGTCGGGTTGGAAGGGATTTTAGGGTCATCCCATCCCACCCCATGTCATGGACAGGGACACCTTCACTGTCCCAGGTGCTCCAACCCAAACCATCCCAGGATTCTGTGCTCATGGGGTTGTTCAGTCACTCACCCCATGGACTCTGTGCTCATGGGGTTGTTCAGTCACTCACCCCATGGACTCTGTGCTCATGGGGTTGTTCAGTCACTCACCCCATGGATTCTGTGCTCATGGGGTTGTTCAGTCACTCACCCCATGGACTCTGTGCTCATGGGGTTGTTCAGTCACTCACCTCACGGATTCTGTGCTCATGGGGTTGTTCAGTCACTCACAGCCCCGCTGAATTCCACAGCTGAGAAATAAATGAGGAAAAAGTCATCTCAAGCCTGCAGGTGATCAGTGGGCCAGGCTGTGGTCCCGACAGCGTCGGGTGGTTCCAAAACTAATACTGCGGGATGAGAGAATTCTGCTTACTCCTGTAAAACCAGAGTGGGACATCCTTGAGCAGCGTGGTGCTGATGCTGTCTCAGAACACCCAAGATCCCAGTAAAATCCCGACAACACCCCGGAGGTCATTTCTGGAGGTCACCTCCTCTTCCTCCCACGCTCCCCGGGGAAATTCGGGCCCACCCCCTCGTCCACGGCCACCCACCCGCAGATCAGCTGAGAAATCATTCTTTGTTCAGAGAACCTTTGTGAACAATGTTATTTTTGCTCTTTGTTCTCTTCCCTTGGTTTGAAAGATTCCTTTTGTTCGTTGTGTTCGATGTTTAAAAACCCCTCATTTGTGGCTCATAAAAATTAAACCTGAACATGGGGCTGGGTTTGAGAAATGCATGGGGGACTTGGTATTAATTACATACGTTGATTTTATTCTGATTTTTGTTTCAAGAAGGGGATTAAAATGAGTTTATCCCAAGCCCATTTTTAAGTGCTTTGAGATGGATCAACTCTTGTGGGGTTTGAAGCCTGTGAGGGACTTGTTGTCTTCTCCAGCCAAATACAGATGGGATAAACACAAGCAAAAACTAGGAATTTCTAAATCTACACCTTCCTATTGACAGGAATATAAACATTGCTGTAATGAATGCCTTGGCTGTGGGAAGGAATATCTTGGATTTGGGTGTTTATGCAGGAAAACCTCACTCAGTGATCTCTGGTGTGCTACTGATGTTATCACACTCACAGTGGGATCTGTCACTCTGCCCCAATTAATTTATCATCATTAACATAATTATCAATCCCACAAGGCTGAATGCATTGAGCATCCAATATGGGAATCCATGTGTGCTCCATGTCCTGGGGGAAACCCTCGTGGCTGGGAGCAGCTGGGACTGCGGGAGCGCTTCTCTTGGGATTCTGGGTTTTGGTGTTGGATCTGGATTTGTTTGGATGGTTTACGGGGTACTCCTGGTTCTGTTTGTTTGGTTCATGGGGTACTCCTGGTTCTGTTTGGATGGTTCATGGCGTACTCCTGGTTCTGTTTGTTTGGATGGTTCACGGGGTACTCCTGGCTCTGTTTGTTTGGTTCATGGGGTATTCCTGGTTCTGTTTGTTTGGATGGTTCCCGGGGTACTCCTGGTTCTAGTTTGGATGGTTCATGGGGTGTTCCTGGTTCTGGGAGAGCATCTCTCTCAGGAGGATGGGATGAGGGAGCTGGGAAGCCTCAGGAAGAGATGGATGAGAGGGGACCTCATCCATGTCCATCTGCAGGGAGGGGCAGAGCATGGGCCAGGCTCTGCTCCCAGAGCCCAGCAATGGGATAAGAGGGAATGGTCAGGAACTGAACATGGCAAGTTCCATCTGAACATGAGGAAGAACTTCTCCTGTGTGGGAACAGCTTGTCCAGAGGGGCTGTGGAGTCTCCCTCAGGAGGCATCCCAGACCTGCCTGGACACGACCCCACGCTCTGGGCTGGCAACCCCGTGCCGGGCAGGGAGCTGGGACCGGCTGCCCCTCTGCGCTCCTTCCAGCTGCCCCTTGCTGCCATTCCCTGGCTCTCACCCTCTCTGTCCCCGCCCTCCCCACAGGTGCTGCAGGGGGCTCAGCTCATCGCCGTGGCCTCGGCCGAGCCCGCGTCCGGCGGCGTGGACGGCTCCCCGCTGCAGGGCAGCGACATCCAGGTGCAGTACGTGCAGCTGACGCCCGTGACAGACCACTCTGCCACCAGCCAGGTACGGAGCCAGCCCTTCCTCCTCCACTTCTCCCCCTTTCCCTGCTGAACGCGCTGAACTTGCTTCAGGCAGCTGTCAGATGTGTTTTGTATCTACCCACAAATACAGGGAGCTCGTGATCCTCTTTCCAAACCATAAAACCCATCGTTTATAATAAGAAACATCATTTTTTTTAAAGGTGGAAATGATCCTTGATTGCTCCTGCTTTTCTGTCCTTGCTCAGTGCCTCTGGAGAAGTTGTTCTGGTCCTTGAAGGCTAAGAGCCATCGCAAAGGCCAGCACCAAAAACGTGTCTGCAATCAGCCAGAAAGGATTTTCATACTGAGGTTTCCCTCAGAAGAGTTATTCCTGGTCTGACAGCAGTTTTCCAGTTGTTTTGATCAACAGAAATTCCTGCAGCAGTTGGAAGTGAACACTTGATCCTCTCCGTTACGGAGGAGGAATTATTGGGGATTTTTTGGTCTTTTTTTAATTAGTTTGAACACTTGTGAATCTGAGGCTAGAAAAAGTCTGTCATCAGCTTGAAGCTTCGGTGACAGCCCCACAAAGTTGATTTAAAACAGCTGGAACAAGTTTTTCTGAATTTGGTCACACGTGGTTTTGAAAATCCCACTCCATGGGCTTCTTCCCCGGGGAAGCCAAGTGCTTGCGGAATTTTTTTTGCCTCAGCACTGCCCTTGTCAATATTTTATTTTTAATCACTTGTAAGAGTGCTCTGGACACTGAGGGTGTTCTGCAGGGACTGTGCCTTGTTTTTTATGGATTCTCCATCACTGCTGCTCCCGTGGATTTAATAAGCCCCAGAATAACGGGATACCCTGAGTTGGGAAGGACCCACAAGGATCACGACCCCAAATAAGCGAAGCAGGTACTGAGAGGTGTTCCTCATGCTGCAGTCCCCACTCCAGGCCTGTGGAACTCCCACATTTCCCTCCCTCTTACATTTCTCGTCGTGCCTGTGCTCCCTCCTCATCCAGCAGCTCCTCAGGAAGGAATTACGGAGCAGAGTTCCCAAGAGCAGCAGCCACCCCAGGAGTTCCTCCCTCTTCAGGGACACTTTGCACCGTGTTAGTTTTTAGTGCTGTGGTTAACCACAGAGGTTTACAGGGAGCCCAGGGAAAGCAGGGAAGGAATGTGACAGGAAAAGGGGATGAAAGGAAAAACAGACAAGCCCCAAAACAAGTTGGCCGTAAATATTTCCTCACTTTGCAACGAGTGAGAACCAAGGATCTGGAAAGGAGTTGGAGAAACCAACTCGGTGCTTGCATTGCTCTGAGTTTATCCGTCATTCAGGAGCTTTTTTTGTGGATAAGAATATGGAATTGTCCTGTGGAGAAGGATCTCTTACCTGAAGGGAAAAGTTTTACGTGAGGGAAAAGGAAAACCCTCCCAGTGAGGCTGCCCTGACACTTCCACGTGGTTCTGTGTCGAGGTGCTGAGATGTTCCCAAGGATTTTGTAGCTCTTTATCAATCAAAGCTCATTCAAGTGGAATTTGTTTTCCACCTGGCTTGGATTCTGTGCCAGTTCCCTGTTTGAAACAGGACAAATGCGGATTTATTTCATGTCTCACAACAAGGTACCAGTTTCCTGCCCTTTTTTTCCTGAGATGAATCCCTGCTCTGAGTTCAGCTGGAGCAGAGCAAAATCCACTTCAATTCTGTATTTTCAGTGTATTCACGAATGATTTTTGCCTGGCTTCTTTTCATGTTTTGACAGCAGTTTGCAAAGTCTAAAAATACAGAATATTTGGATTAAAATTCTGTGCTCCAGCGCGATGCTGGTGGTAAATTTTATTAGATTTGGAAAAAACCCCACCATCATTCCAAACAGAAATTCTTGTCGTCCTTTCAGGTCTGAGTGCTGGATCAATATTTGGTGTTGCTGTTGTGCTGATATTTGATAATTCTGTTTACTCAATACACTTTTCCTCTAAATGGGAAAGAAGACTTGGAGGATTATTTAAAAACTTCCGTGCTATCAAATTTAGCAATCTCATAGATTTTTTCAGCAGCTTGGCATGAATTTATTGAACTTTTAAGCGAACACAAAATACCCTTCAAATTAAACAGGCAAAAAAAATTCCTGTAGCCAAATGCAATTACTGGCAACAAGGCAGAGGGAAATAAATGAATTGAGGAGCAACACTTGATGATTTTGAGCCTCTGGGGTTTTAATTTGAATAATGAATAAGCTGGGACTGTGTAGTGAAACCTAAAAGCTGGGAAATCTGGTGGATTTTCCACCCTTGTGGATCTTCTGGCAGGTTCAAGGCTGGGAGCACAAAGCAAAATGAGGCTTTTTTATCACAGAAGTCCTTTCAGAGAGGGAATTCTGTGTCCAGGGTGTTGCACAGAGCATCCATTCCTGGTGTTCATGAGGGAAAATCCAGCAAGGGCAGACCTCTGAAACCAGGGGGAGTTTAGAGGGGAAGAAAGCCTGCAATCCTTGCCCTTTGCTGGGAGTTTTGTCCGTGCTGCGATCCCGGCTGCTGGCAGGGGAAGCTTTCCTGGGTGTGAGGGGCTCTCCCCAAGCCAGTGCAGCTGTTCTGGAGTGCTGCTTCTCTCCCAGCCCTGGAGGTGCTTTTCCTGCCTCCCAGGAATTTGGGAGTTTGCCGTGGGATTATCCCTCCCCAGCATCGCTCCTGGTAGGCAGCGAGTTCATCTGTGAAGAGATTTCCTTTGAAGCTTTCGATCACTTGTGCTTACTTGGAATTCTTTCTGGTTTTCCTTGGAAAGTGAGGAGAATCAGGCCTGCAGGAGGAATTTTCCCTGAGGAAAAGCTGACTCTAGTTGTGCTGGTCTCACTTCACCCAAAATAGGGAAAGGCTGCAGTGGGGAAAATCAGCATTTTTAGACCCTGTCCTGCTCCAGCTGGGAAATTCCAAGGACAAAGCCAACAGGTGATTTCACTCCCGTTACCCCCAACAGCTCTGGCACTCCAGAACTCCCTCCTGTCTTTTCCATGATCATCCTTGGTGGCCTTGCCTTGCAGAGCCCTGCCCAGCTCCCTATTCCCAAAGTCACTCCGTTGGGATGAGCCTTCCACAGCTTCAGCACGTTTGGTGCCAGACCCTGGGTTTATTTCCTTTATTTGGAGCTGGTTCTTTTCTTGGGAAGAGAGAGGGAATAATTGCCTTGGTGCCACTCATGGTTTTGTAGATCGTTATCATAATTGCATTATTTCAGCCTCCTCGTTAGGCTTCATGGGGGCTCTTGGTGTTATTTTTGGTGCCTTTGTGTGTTCCCATTCCCGCTGTCACAGAGCCCACATCCATGTGGATTCTGCTGTGGAATTTTTTCCACTGCTATACACAAGAACTTTATGTTTGTATAATAGGTTCACGTTCTCTTGGTAACACCAATAAAAAGCACTTTTGGATTGATGTCCTGCGGTCCTGTTCCCCTTTGCAGGGCACCGATTCCCTTCAATCCGCAATCCAGCCAGAAATGCAGATAGAACACGGAGCAATCCAAATCCAGTAAGAGGATTGAGGAATGCTGGGGAGCTGGCAGTGAACTGCAGCCAGAAATGGAGTGCAAGGGGCTGGAAATTCCCCCCAGACTCATGGCCACACCTCAGAACCTCCAGCCATGCCCTGCTTGGCCTCACCTGGAATAATTCCGACTTGGACCGGAGCTGCATCACGACACCCATCAAAGCCCTGGCCTTCAGGAAAACCCCACGGGCTGCACTTGGAGCCACTCGGAGAGGACAAAACAAATCTTTCAGAGGGAGAGGCAGAACTCTCCTGCATCCAAACCGTGAGACTCAGTCCCTGCCCATCCCGCTGGTCCCTCCTGTGGGAGCGCCGCTGGAATGCCCGCAGATGTTGGGGGGTGTTGCTGCCCTGCAGCACCTGCTCTGCCACAGGGAGAAAGTTCCAGAGCTCAGATATTTTTCACTGTTGGAACAACTTTTTTTTTTTATTTGCTATGGTGTTTATAACAAAAAAAAAAAAAAAGGAAAATATTTCAAAAAAAGGAATAATCCCTCGACAGCAAGTCTTGGCCTTTTGCTGGTGTTTTCTGTTCAGTGTCATGAAAACTGTATTTGCAGAAGACTAACAATTCTGTTTGTACTGTTGCTTAACTACTTTTCTAGGGGAAAATGCTTTTAAAAATGCTGTAATTACGCATTTCTAATGAAAAATAAATGTGTATTTATGAATAGTGCAGCTCTAAGTTGCTCTGCCTTGGGAATGAGTCCGGGTTGGCTGGGCAGGAATGTTGTCCTGGAGGAGCTGGGGATGGATCCACATCAAGCCTCTAAGGAAGAGCCCATCTCAGACCATTTTATTATTTAAATTCCCAATCTCAAGCCATTTTATGATCTAAATCCCCAATCCCAGACCATTTTGTTATCTAAATTCCCAGTGCAAGAAAAATGGGATAGTTGAGTTTTTGAGTCTGCAAAATTTAATGAATTTATGAAATAATTTTATGTAATGTGAACAATTCTGAGCTCTCTCCCTTTCAGTTCCTCCTGCCTCCTTTGTCCAGCAGCTCCTCAGAGCGGGATTCATCCATCTGAACCCAGCATCCAAGAGCCAGGTGAAATCCCTTCTCCTCTGGAAGTTCTGGGAAATTCAATACAGATTTTGACAAAGCACCATTGTCCTGTTTGCTAATCATGAGTGGGAAGGAAACCTGTTTGCTATAACCTGGTTATTTTAATGATGCATGTTTGGGAAAATAGAGTCTGGAAAATGGGGTTTGGAAAATAAGGTTTGGAAAATAAGAGAGAGAGGTGCTGCTTTGTGTTTGATTTTCAGCTGATTTCCCATCTGCTCATTGCCAATATACGGCTCAGAATGCATTTAATGCATTGATAAATGAGGTGTAGCCACAAATCCCACGTGGCTGAACCCAGGATAACTCGAATTTTTATTTCTTTATTACTGAGGGAAGGGTGAAGCACCCCCAGCTTGTGGGAACGTTGTCCCTGGTAAGTGTTACACTTTCTATAAATTCCTCCTTCTCTTTGGGATGTTTCCTGACACAGCAGCACAATGCAAACACCCACAGCTTGTGGAGCTCGGGGTTTGCAGCAGGCCGAGAATTTGGCTGTTTTCAGCTCCTTTTTGAGTGGTGTTTCTCAGACTGGGGGGTCTTTGAAGGGCTTGGCACCCAAAGAGAGGCCTAAAAATAAAGCCAGGCCTGTACATTTAATAATCATGGAATCATGGAATGGTTTGGGTTGGGAGGGACCTTAAGGATCATCCAAATCCACCCCTGCCATGGGCAGGGACACCTCCCACTGTCCCAGGTTATTCCAGCCTGGCCTTGGGCACTTCCAGGGATGGAACAGCCACAGCTGCTCTGGGAAATCCATTCCAGGGCCTCCCCATCCTCCCAGGGAAGGATTCCTTCCCAATATCCCATTTATCCCTGCCCTCAGTGGGAATCCATTCCCTGTGTCCTGTCAGGCTGAGTTGGGAACTCCCCTCCATCCCTCTGGTTTGTGGTGAACTCAGGATTTTGTTCTCTTTGCACTTTCCAGCCGAGGTTCAGGAGGAGGTTGAGCTCGGGAGACTCCAGCACTGAGACAGGGATTCCGGTGAGTATTCCCTGTCCCTGCTCCCTCCCTGTGCGTTTGATCTCCCTGTCCAGGCAGGAAACGTCTCTGGGAATGCTGGATGTGTTTTCCAGGCATCACAGGCTGTGCCACCAACAAACCAGTCATTCCCAAAAATGAGTCATCCAGGGATGAATTCCCTCCTGGGAATGCCTGTGGGGTTCTGTGCTGTGGGAAGGCACCTCCACCTCAAGGCTGTGCCAAAACCACACCCACAGAACAGGAAGAAATCCACAGAACAGGAAGAAATCCTGAAAGCATTACAAGATATGGAAGTGGGAGCTCCTGGGGGTCCTGAGGGTCGGGAAGGTTGGTGTTGGTTCACCAGGGATGTGGTTCTATCCTTGAAGACAATTTTCAGTAAATCAACTAGAAACACTCAAATTACCTCTCCTGTAACTCCCAGTCTCTGCCTTTTTCACTAATAATGTTCTTTTTCCCTCAGCAAACCTTCCAACATCCTCATTTTTCCCTGTTCTTTTCCTCCTCATGCTGCTTCTGTCCGAGAGAGATGGAGACCAGGAGTGTTCAGAGGACATTTCTCTTAGGGTTAGACTTGGATCAGCTCTTTATTTTATTGGAATTCATCTCATGCCCTGCGGATTCCAGTTTTCCTGGGATGATTTCGGTGAGAGCAGTACTTTGGCGTGCAGGTTTTGGGGGAGAAGAGCCTCTGGTTGCCCTGCTTGGCCCTGTTGATTATTTTTGATATTCGGTTCACTAGAACCAGGACCATTTATCCTGATTTTGGATTAAAATTCTCTTAGTGGACCATTATTAAGACCCTTCAGATCATTTAAACTCGAATCCCACCTGAAAAGGAAGAATCCTTTAGGGTTTCCATGCTCCTGATTGAAATATTCTGGTTTGGTGGATTGCACAGCAAGAAACTGGCCTGAGAGAAGTGAGGGATGTGGGGAAATTCTTTCCTGGTTTTCTTTTTCTTTCCTTCATTCCCTGTTAGTTTTATGTATTTTGTCTGGCAAAACAAATCTCTAAAAGCATCGCCCCTCTGTGACCCCAGGAACTGCAGTGTCCTTGTGAGCTGCATTTCCAGGCATCCCAGCATTCACACTTTGCCTGTAAAGCAAAGAATTCCATCCAAAAAGCTGCCCTGGTGCAGAGTCTCCATCACGGAGCTCCTGCTGTGGGGAGATCCTCTGGTGGCCCTGGATTTTATTCTCCAGTTCTGTGGGTATGGAGTTTCACGTTAGAAAAACACCGGGAGAAAACCAATCCCTACCAAAAACCCCAACCCCGGCTGGCTGCGGGATCCCAAACTCCTGTTAGCAATCAGTTTTCCTGCTGAATTCCCGATTATCCCAGCGCTGCAAATGTCGAGCCGCAACCGTAATTCAGCACAAACTGGTTCCCATTATCAGGGATAAGAATGTTCCTTTCATTCCCGGCGATCCCAAAGCTCTGGTGGGAGCCGCGCTGGTTCGGAGGAGCCCTCGGCAGTCAGAGCTCATTTCCTGGGATGGAGCTGGGAATAAGGGGATCATTGAGCTGGGGAACCTGAGATCCCCGTTCCGTGGGCTGCTGCAGACACACGGACCCGGGGCTGCTGCCTGACCCTCCACAAGGTGGGTTTGTGTCCCAAAAAATGGGAATATCGGCAGCAGGGGAGGCAGGAGGAGCCCTGCAGAGCCCACGTGCCAAGGCAGGGCTCAGCTCTCCTCTTTCTCACGGTGATTTTTAGTCCAATCTTGTTCCTTATCATGATAAATTGGACGGAAATGGATAAAAACCTATTTTTCCCCATTTATGTCTCATACAAAGTCTGATTCGACAGCAAATGTTTCCTTTGTTTAACTTTGTTTTGGCCTTTTTTTAAACTGAATTCTACTTTTCAAAGTTTCCTCCTCGTTGTTTCCTGTTCAATTTTTCTTGTCTGCAAAGGCAAAAAATGTCTTGTAGTGATATTTACTAAAATTTCGTATTTTAGGCAGAAATATATCTTCTCTCTTTTATACATTTTAGCTTTTTTTGTTCATCATATGGATTTTTTTAGTTAACCAACAGGATGAGAAAGCCCTGTAGATCTGGTCCCTCAGGTCAATCTGTGGGTTGGATGTTTAATTAAACTGCCCAGTTCCATCTCTGTGCTATGAGATTGTATTTTACAGAATTATTATAATTTATATAACTTACGTAATTTTCCAGTAAACGGATTATTCCAGGTTTTTCCTGTGAGTTAAAGCGGTGGAGAAGCACAACAAAAACCTGGATGGAAAACTGAGTTTAGGCTGAGCTTGTGCCCGTTGTCCCTCGGTGTTCCACGAGCTGGACTGCGATGGGATTTCAACACCCACCCGTGAAAAAGAGAAATATCCCCGTGTCCCCCACGGATTCCCGGCTTTTCTTAGGGAATCTTTGGGATTTCTCTTTTCCAGATGCGCTGGGCTTTGGGCGCCAGGCAGGATCTGAGGCCTGGGGCAGTGACATCAGTGGTCAGTGGTCAGTGAAATACAAAATCCACGGGCTGAAGGGATTCCAGGTGGGAATGAGGGACTCTGTGTTCCACTGACCATTGGCTTGCTGGGAAAAGCAGGAAAAAAACCAGGAGCTGCCCAGCACTGTTTGAGTGGCTGGAAGTTACCTATTTTTTATATTTATTTATTTATTTATATTTGTATTTTATATTTATATATTTATATTTATATTTAATATATATTTATGTAATTATATATTTATATATTTATATATATTTATATATTATATATTTATATGTACACTTATTTATTTTTATTTATTTGTATAACGATACACTTATTTATTTATAGATTTATTTTATATCTGTATTCATTTTTATATATATACACCACATATATGTGTATGTTTATTTATATGTGCACCATATATAAAATATCAATTTATTTATATATTTACGATATGTACAATATATAATATATATTTATATATACACAACATATATACTATATATATTTATTTACATATATGCGCCATGGATACAATACATATGTTTATTTTTATATTTATACATCATATATACAACATATATTTCTATTTATATATATGCACACCATATATATTTATATTTGTATTTGTATTTATATTTTTATGTTCTTTGTATTTATACCTCTATTTATTTATATTTGTATTTATATCTCTATTTATTTATATTTGTATTTATTTAAGATATCT
>VXAZ01007605.1:295297-315987 GCA_013399875.1 Gymnorhina tibicen
TATTTATATTTATATTTATATTTATATTTATATATACACTTATTTATTTTTATTTATTTGTATAACGATACACTTATTTATTTATAGATTTATTTTATATCTGTATTCATTTTTATATATATACACCACATATATGTGTATGTTTATTTATATGTGCACCATATATAAAATATCAATTTATTTATATATTTACGATATGTACAATATATAATATATATTTATATATACACAACATATATACTATATATATTTATTTACATATATGCGCCATGGATACAATACATATGTTTATTTTTATATTTATACATCATATATACAACATATATTTCTATTTATATATATGCACACCATATATATTTATATTTGTATTTGTATTTATATTTTTATGTTCTTTGTATTTATATCTTTATTTATATTTGTATTTATATCTATATTTATTTATATTTGTATTTATATTTGTGTTTATATTTTAAATTAGCTTTAATTTATATTTGTATTTGTATTTATATTTATAATTCATATTTATATTTGTATTTATATTTATATTTATATTTATATTTATATTTATATTTATTTGGATGTATTTGTAATATATATTTCTATATTTCTAAACCCCTTGCTCTGCTGCATTCTGAATTCCATTAATCAGGAAAAACTAAAGCAATTTGAGCCCTTAACGTCATGCACAGGGAAGATGCTTTTCACTGGGCTGATTCAACAGCTCCCAAAATCCCCCAGTTGGAAACTGCAGCGTTTGATGTTAATTAGGAACATTTTCGGTCAACACCGGATTTTTCCGCGCTGTTCCCACGTGGCAGTGAAAGGAAACCTCCCTTGGGGGTTCCCAGGTGATGGCACCGGGAATTCCGCGGTTCCCGCTGCGGGCGGAGCAGCCAACTGGCGGCTCGGTGCCTTTCCCAAAGCCCGGAGCCGCCGCCGGCAGCTGCTGCTGCCAGCCCTTCCCTGCTGAGCCCGGGCTTCCATCGGCCCCGAGCCCCGGGCTCCGGCCGGCTCCGCTCCCCGTCCCATCCCGCGAGCGCCGCGCTCTCCTTGGGGCCATCTGCCTTGCACAATTCCCAGCATTTTCCAGCCATTTCGTTACTCAATCCTCCCTCAACTCTCTCCATCCCCCTGCTCTAATGGGCTCCCTGCTCTCCTCAGCAAAACCAGCGGAGAAATCAAAAAAAAAAAACAAAAAACAAATTAAAACCCAAACGTTCGGAAAAGAGGAGGCGGGAGGAATCCAGGGAAAAGCGAGGCAACAAAACGAGGAGCGGTTTGTTGGTTTGGTTGGATCCCTCCCTCCTTTTCCACGCTCAGGTTGCCTTTCCCTCCTCTCTGCAGCCCAGGGAGGGGGTTCCTGGGAAGTTCCTCATTTTCGGGCATAAACCAGTGCCCCAATCTCCTCATTTATCCGAGGAGCAGCAGCGCTGGAGGTAGGCAGGGGCGAGGCGGAGGGGTGAGGCTCAGCGGGGGGATTTGCCATCTTTTTTTTTTTCCCTTTCCCATTTGATTTATCCCTTGCTGGGTTTTGAAGGAGTCTGTAAACATCTGGGGGGATTACATCTGGTTTGGGTTCTGCCTGGAATTCCTGGGAGTTTCGTTCAGTTGAGCGTTAGAACGAAACCAGCGGCTTCTCTGGCAGGTCCTGCCTCAGGATTTTCCAAAAATAAACCGTGCATCCCCACACTCCCCCCTCTGACACCTCCCTGAGTTTTCATGGAAGTTTTCTGGTGTGGCAAAGGGCTCAGCGAACCTTGGGCTCCGCGATGAGAATGCTTCCCTTTTGTTTTCCCTAACAAAAAAGGTGGAAGGTCTTCATTTTTCTGCCAGAAAATCAACTTTGTTGGCATATTCCCTTAAAAGCCTTGGAATGTCTTTTGCGTGGATTGACAGTTTTCCGTGATTCCTTTCTTTGAGCAAATGCAGCACTCTTGGCACTGATAAAATTCATGGATAGGAAGTGGTTGAACCTTTCGAGGCGGGGTTTTTGTGTGGTTTTGCTTTTATTTCGGGAGTTACCTGTGTCATTCCCTGCTCCAATCCCGCTGGAATCCCAGCTCTGTGCTGCACAAGTGTCCTTGGATTTGAGATCCCTCGGGCTCTTGGCTCCAAGTGCAGATCTTTGCAGCTTTAATCCATGTGCAGATCTATCAGGTCGAGGGCAAATTGAAAAGCTCGTGGTTGGAGTTCTGCTGTTGGGAAGAAAAACTGGGGAAAAGCTCTTCAGTTGGGGCAGAGAGGGAATTGCAGGAACTTCCAGCCAGGAATTCCGGGTGGGAATTGAGGCAGAGGGATTTGGGAGTGTGTGTGGAGGAGGAGGAGTAATGCCCAAGCAGCTCTGGAGTGGTGGATTCCTCATCTTTAGATCCCTTCTGCCACTGCCAAATGTCACCAAATGCAGCCCCACAGTGCCGTGAGGTGCCCTGGGACCGGAGTGGGAATGGGAATGGGAGTGGGAATGGGAATGGGAGTGGGAATGGTGTGTGGCAGCCTGGGATGGGAGTGCAAGGCTGATCCCAAGGGATGCCCCTGGCTCCCAGCGATGGATCCGCACAGTCCAGAGTCACTGGATCCATTCCCAGGCTCGATCACAGAACGTTCCCTCTGTTCCCTCCCTGTGCCAGAAAGCACCACCCAAAAATGTGGGAAATACCCTAAATGTAGGGAATTTTTTAGGCTGGAAAAGACCTTTAGGACCATCGAGTCCAACCATCCCCCAGCGCTGCCAAGGCCACCGCTGAGCCGTGTCCCCAGGTGCCTGTGCCAGGGCTGGACAGCCCTTCTGGGGAAGAGATCTTCCCTAATGGTGAGGAAATGTCCCGCTCACATCAAGTTCCCAATACAGGAGAGCTGAGTTGGGCTAAAAGTGCTCTTTACTGGGTTCTGACCAGAGAAACGATGGGTTCTTGTCCCCCTTGTTTGTGGGGGACAGCAAATTCCTGGCTGGGAACCCACGGACTGATCAACATCACGAGAGTAAGAATTCGAGATAAAAGCAATTAAAAAAAGCCTTGAAACCCGTAATCCTTTGGGGCTGGTTTCTGAAGGTCCAAAATTAAAATATTTGTAATTAAAAAGAGCTTTCTTACAGCACAGAGTTAATAAGCTGAGAACATCCAAGAAAACCCTGATTTTTCTCTTGAAATGCCACCTTCCTTCTTCCTTTTGCACCTGAGATTTTGGTGGGTGCTGACCAGACAGCCCCTTCCAGCAAAAGGAGGGTTAACTCCTGGAGAAAGGGGGTGGAGAGGGAATCCCAGCTTGGAACTTGAGACTTTCCAGCTGAGAAGGAAAGATTTGGAGATGCAGACGTAATCACGGAGCTCTGCAATCAGCTCCCTGTCAAAGGAAGTCGGGAACAGCGCAGGAATTAAGAGTGCCCAGGCACGCGGGGTGCAGGGCAGGACACGGAGCAGCAGTGCCACCTCCGCCTCCAGGGTGAGTATGGAAAAACTTCCCGTCGGGACGCTCGGAAAACGCTTTAAATATTGGAGGTGGCTCGGTGGGAAGGGCAGGAGCGGAGGTGAATTGGGATCGTTTGGTACCCGATGGAAAAGGTGCTCTCCCAGTTCAGGTTTTCCTGCAGAACAGGCTCCGGGAGTGAGCTGGGGGGGGATCTGGAACAGAAACTCTGCTCTTTCCTGCTGTAAATCCAAAAGTCCCCATGAGCTGCCAAGGGCTGCAAACACACTCATGGAGTGGGAATGCAAATTTGTGTGGATTTCATCTCAAAATGGGAGCATTTTGGTTTTTGGGAGCATTTTGATTTGCATGGCTTAACTCCTTCCAGCTTGAGCTGCTCTCCTTATCTGCCTGCTCCAGCTGCAGGATTCCAGGTAATCCACGTGTTCAGGATGGGCTTTCCTGAACTTTGCAGCATCCTGGTGTAGCTGCACACGTTATTTGCTGCCTGCGTGATGCTCCACAGCTTCTGCTCTGAGTGGGGGGGTCTGTGCTCCAGAGGATCCGAGGATTTTCTGATGGATCCAGACACCATGAAGCATGGAAGAGGGAAGAGATGCTGCTGCCTTGCTTCTCCACGGGGGTTCCCAGCCCTGCCAGGTGCATGGGGATGGGATGTTGCAGCTGGGGTGGGATTTATTGCAGCATTATTATTATTATTATTATCATCATTATTATCATTATCATTTATTATTTTCCATTTCCATGTAATAATATTAAATACGAATAATGCATTAATGCATATAATATTGGTTTTTATATCTAGTAATTCGTATTTATATCACTATATTTATTAATATATATTAATTCCTATTAATAAATGGTTGTTATTATAATTACTATTTTCAATTTCCAAGTAATAATAATAATAATAGTAGTAATAATAATAACAATAATAATAACAATAATAATAACAATAATAATAACAATAATAATAACAATAGCATTCCCAGGCTTTCTGGAGCAGTTCATGGTTAACGCGCTCGGCTTCCTGACCCGTTTCACGCTGGCTTTTGTGGGGATGTGTTTGTGAAATGCCTGTTTTCCATTACAAAGCCGGGAGATAAACGAAGATGACAGTCACATTTTCCTAACATAAATTTCTCCCTTTCCCAGTCCTCCTTGGAAGCCATAAATCCCGGCAGCCTGGCTGCCTGCTCCAGACATCAAAAGGCCCCGTGGAGGCCGCCGGGTTTACAAGCCCAGCTCGCCTGGGTCAGGTCCTGTGCAGGAGAGACACAGATGATCCAAATCATCCAAACGATAACAGCGAGCTGGGAAGGGAAGCAGAGGGAAAGGAGGAAGCTGGACAGTGTGGGAGGGGAAGGAAAATCTCCGGAGAGGCCTTGTCTCAGCTGATACAGTTCAGGTGGTGGGGAGAGATTTTCCTTCTCTTTCTGGCCAGCCAGCATCTTCCTGTTTTCCTGCTCCTGCCCTCAGTGTTTTCAGCCCTAAGAACTCAACCTTTAGCACTCAGACTCGTGTCCAAGTCGTTGTCTCATCGCATCTCCGTGAACGCAACATCCTTTGCTCTTGGCCTTGCTGGATGCTGCCTTTTGCCCAGATCACATCCATTCACAAACTTCCTCTCCTTGGCTTTTTCTTCCCTGTCACACCAAATACTCATCAGGGCTTTTGCCATCCTCCCTGACCTCCTCCTGTTCCTGCTCTCCTTTAAATCTGCTTCTTCCCCCTGCTGCTCCTTGCCCTCGGCAGGACCAGCACTTCAGTGCAAACGATGGAAATGCGAAATCTCGATGCAGTTTCAACGCTGCACTTCTCGTCCTGTAGTCCCTCCCTGCCCCGCGTTCCCGCTTTTCCTGGACCTTCTGTCCCTTTGAGCTTGGATCATCCTTCCTTGTGCAGCACCCGTGACCTTTTTGTAGGGTACTAAGACTAATTCATCCATGAGTTTCAGCTGTCACCAGCTCAGAGCTCTGGATCAGTGATATTCCTCTTTTTATTATAATTATGCTAAGATTAAACATAATTACCTCGGAGTTATGACACTGAATAAACCCAGGGCTCAAGTTACAGATGAGAAACTCCTTGTTCTGCTTTTTGCTCTGCTTTAAAAACTTCCCTGTGCCCTGAAGAGCAGCTCAAACCGACTGATCTGTGAAATAAACCCTTTTTTACATCTTCAACCTGCTGAGTCCTCATCAGCACAGGGAAGCCTTCAGTAACCAACACCCCAGTGGATCAGAACAAAGAATCCTGTGGCCCATAAACGTTCCCAGCTCTTCCATTATTATAGTTCTTAATATTTGCCATAAATAAATTCAGTCCCTAAGTAATAACAGTAGTAATGATAATAATGATAATAACAATAATAATAACAATAATAAGAAAAAAAATTTTAAAAAGGAAAAAAAAGGTAGTTCTACATTGTGGGGCAATGTCTGTCCAGCAAGCCTGAGCTCTTGTCCTCATGTGTCTGGAAAATCCAAATTCTATCCAGTGTGCAGAGGCTTTTCCCAGTTTCCCCCCAGGTGGGGATTTGCTGGAGGCTGCTCTGGGCCCTCCCGCTGTAAACAGCTGATGCACAGAAATGGGAATTTCTTTTGGTGCTCCCTCTTTTCCTCCTGGGTTTTCAGTTCCCTGGGTTTATGGCAGGGAGGTGAAGCCGAGACCAGCTCCCCTCACTGGACTCCTCCCAGAACTTCGGGCTGAGGCTTCAGCTCCTTGAACCAAATTCTCACCTCGTTCACTCTCCAGAGGGCAAGGCATGAAGGGCAGGCCTCCAAATTCCTTGTTTCCATGATTTTTGTGTCTCTTCTCATCATTATCAGGTCTCTAAGCCCTTCTAGGTCTGGCCTAGTCCATTCTCTTATTAAAAATTCCACTTTCAATTTGGTTTGATTTCATTTCATGCGTTCCCAGAACCGAGTGTTTCCCTTCAAGCTGTGAAAGCTTCCCCTCAATGAACTGAATTCCCTTTTTATCTGCGTTCCCTGCTCCTGTTTTACTCATTAATAAACTAAAAGTGTTTCAACTCCATCTCAGAATTCCACTACAGTTTGGGATTCCAGCTCTGGCTGGAGATCCTTTTCCATCGTGAGGGCCCTCGGTGGGAGATCAGACACACATCCCCAGCCTGTCCTGTGGGGATCTGTGACATTCCCAGGGCCCCCAACGTGGATATCCGTGTCCATCACCTCCCAGAGCACAGAACTCCCCCCTCTCTGCCCCACCAAAAACATGGACACAAAATTCTGTCCGTATTTTTCACCAGCACAGCTGGGAAAGGAGGATGTGGCACTGTGGACACGGGTTTGTAGCTGTCTGGTAACTGAGCTCAAGGAATGTTTGGACAATGGGCACAGGCTGGGATTATTGGGGTGTCCTGAGCAGAGTCAGGGGTTGGACTGGATGATCCTGATGGGTCCCTTCCAACCCAGGATATTCCATGATTCTGTAGTGGAAAATGCCCTGCTCATGGCAGATCCTGGAACGAGATGAACTTCAAGGTCCCTTCCAACCCAAACCATTCCATGATTCCGTGGCTGTGATCCATTTGGGGAGAAACACTCCGGGAGCTCTGAAGGACTCCAGCAGTGATGGCTGAACTCTGCACTTCCCTTTCCCCACCTGGGGCAGGTTATTCTCAATTTCAAACCCCTTTCTTGCCCATGAACTCCTTCATTTGGTCTCCTCTCTGTGGAAGACCCGAGCTCCTTTTCCCCCCCACTTGGATGATTTGCTTCCACACAGAAGCCAGGTCTAAAATCCACTCTTTTCCCTCAGCCATCTCTCTTTAACCAGACATAAATTCCACTCTTTTCCCTCATCCACCTCTTTAAAGCCAGATTTGAAATCCACTCTTCTCCCTCATCCACCCCCTTTTTAACCCAGATATAAAATCCACTCTTTTTCCTGAGCCACGTCTCTTAACCCGGACATAAAATCCACTCTTTTCCCTCATCTCTTAACCCAGACAAAAAATCCACTCTCTTTTCCCTCATCCACCTCTTTTAACCCAGACATAAAATCCCCTCTTTTCCCTCAGCCACCCCTTTTTTATTCCCCTTCCCTCAGTGCTCAGCCCCGGGGTGAGGATTTGGCTGCCGTGCTGCTCTCAGCCCGTGGCTCAGCGTTCCCATGTCCTGCTCCCGCTGCTCTTCCCGAGCCTGGATCGGGACCTCTCCTGAGGAACTGTCTGGTTCCTGAGCCTGCCAAGAGCTGCGGCAGCTCCTGCCGCGGGACACGGGAGCGTGGCAGCGTCTGACCTTTGCCGTTCTCTCTTGGGAAAGGGGAGACAAAAAGGCAAGAAATAAAGCAAACAAACAGGGGAACGGCGCTGCAAGGGCCAGGAGCAGAAGGCAGTTGAGATAGCAAAGTTGTTGGGTTTTTTTTGTTTTTTTTTTTTCCTCTTCTATTTTTAATCCTCTCGCTTTCGATTTTCCCTGGAACTCGTGGAAAGGACGAGCTTCTGGATGAGGAGAAGTGCCTGAGCTCGTGCTGAGACAGAAATAATCTGGGTGATCGGTGCAGGGAAGGGGGACACGGAGCTACGTGACCGCCGAGCTGGAGCGTGGGCAAATCCCTCGTTGTCTGGGATGTTTTGCAGAGAGCTCCAGCCCCGAATCCAATCTCAGCACAGTGTTGTTACAGGAATTCATCTCTGAAACCTCAGCAGAATTTGTTTGGATTGCTAATTTCCTCGAGGCCTCGGGGTATGCTGAAGTGGAGGAAATCCACGGGTTAGCACACGAGGTATCCGGTTGCAGGGTCTCCGGGGGGTGGGAAATCACTTCCCAAACGTGCCTAATAGTCCTGGGGTGGAGAAATTATTAGTGCTGATTACACCCTGAACCAACAAACGATCAAAGCACATCCCACCCAGGGATGTGGGTGCTGAAAGAGCAGGAAAATGGATGGGAGAGTGGGGAGATAAAGGCTCCACGCTGCTTTTGCTGGGTTTTGTCCCCAGGCAGAGCCACATCAGTGGCTAAATTCCATTTCTTTCAGCAAAGGTCTTAACGAGGAACTTGGAATTGCCAGGGTGGGGGAGTCATGCATGGCTTTCGTCCAGTTCTCTGCTTTTTGGGACCCTTGGAAAGATGGAAAGCAGCTCAATTTTAGCTTCAGACTGTCCTTAGACTAAAGGGACTCTGGAAGTGGCAGTTCCTGTCCTTGCTGTCCCCTCCAGATGGGATGTGGTGACACTGCTGCTCATCCACCCCTGAGGTCGTGGTGAGGGGCTTCACCTGGCCTGGGACACTTCCAGGGATCCAGGGGCAGCCACAGCCTCTCTGGGAAATCCATTCCAGGGCCTCCCCACCCTCCCAGGGAGGAATTTACAGGAATTTATAATGGCTCTTTCCTCAGGGACATCAGATTGGAAAAGGGACCCCAAATCACCACCTACGGGGTCTTACATCTGCAAAATATTCCAGGAGAAACAGGGAAACTCAGGGGCAGCGAGGGCTGACCTTCCTGCCTCAAACACAGGGGTTTCCCTTGAATTTGAATTGAATTTGAATTTAATCCCTGCAGGGACACCTGCCCTGAGTCCTGTCCCTCCCCTGGGCGACCCAGAGGCGGCTCAGACACCTCCAGGAAAGCTCCATGTCCCATGGATCGCCCAGGTTTCCACAAGGAGCTGTGATCCTCTGCCAGCAGGGACACTCCGGGGTGCCCTTGTGGGTGACTGTCCCTGGGAACAGCAACACCCCGTGCTCCCCAGCACCCCCTGGGTGGGGCATTCCCAAAGGAACGGCATTCCCCCCTGGAAAACCTTGTTTTTCCAAGGGTGGGGATGAAGGACAGTCGTGTTTCGGTGGCACCTGTGCTTGGTCCAAGGAGGTTTTGTGCTCACCTGTCTGGTCTCATGAAATCCGTGTCTTGAAAGCAACATTCCAGGGAAAATCCTGGAGAATTTAACAGAAATCAACTGTTCCCACTTTTTTCAAACCCCCCCTTCATTTATTTAATGTTTGAGGTGCAGCTCTGTCCCAGACAAACCACGCTAACCCAGTTCTGACCCTTCTCCCCAGGCAGTCGTGCTGTCCCACGCGGAAAAAAGGGATTCCCTTCAGGAAGCTCCTTCAGGAGTGAGAGATCTGCAGAGGGACCTGAGCTCCCAGCCCCCAGGGCCTCCAGGTTAGTGGATTTTGTGTTGCATCCTCTCAAAAAAACCACTGGAACTGCAGCAGGATGGGGAATTATTTGGGAGGATAAACATCCCCTGCAAGGAAGCTCGCAGGGATATGGAAAAGTGTTTCCAAAGGCAAGGTAAGCAGAGGAATCTGTTTTCCCTAATTTATTCTCTCTCCACCATCCTGGCTGTAAGAGGAGCCTGGGTTTGTTTGCACCTTGCATGAGAAATAATTATTTTTTTTTCCTGATTATAAATTGTATAAATTGACAATATCACAAAGGACAGGGTGAGAGAAAGCAACGCCAGAGCTGGGTGTTAATTATTCTCCTGTTAAAGTTTGCTGTTGAGCTCGTGTTAATTGTGTTTAATCACGGCTTAAGGACAGGTTTCAGCTCTACCAGGAATGAGGGGATTCCCTGGGTCTCTTCCCAGTGCTGGGTTTTCCTTGCTCAGGGGCTGCACTCACCAGAGTTTGGATTTTCTCTTATTTCCTAATTTATCCACATTATTTTAGAAGATGCAGTGCAGAAAAAGGAGGATTTCACACAAATTAAGGGGCGAGGAGGAGAAAACCCAAACTGCTGTGGCTCTGGGAACTCCCAGGGTTTCCCTCTCCAGCCTGTGGAGACAGGGAAGTGAAAAGAAGCAGGACAGGAAAATCCAAGGCAGTTGTCAGTGGCAGGGAAGGCACTTGAAGGCACCATTCCCATCCCTCCCTCCCTCCCCTCCTCCTGTGCAGCACCTCCCACTGCAGGGTAGGAAAAGCACAGAAAGCCAGGAAATGGTGAGGACAGAATTAGTTTTTAATTTGCTTTCCCCAGTTTTTAATAACCCCCGATGCCGTTAATAACACATTTATATTCCTCTAAAGAGCAGAACTAATAAACTCCCTTTTTTCCAAGGCACTGCTTGTTCAGGGGGTTCAGCCTTCTCCCAGGTGCCATTCCGAAAAAGAGCAGGGATTTAAACTCCAGGAATTTCAGTCTGCAGGACAAAAAAAAAAGAGACTTATTTGAAGCTTGGGTAGGTCTGGTTTTTCAGTGTCTCCAACCTCCCTCCCCCCTAAAATAACACTTGAGCCACGGTGAGGGAAACCTTGGGCCAAGTTTTACAACTGAACCACATGCAGAAGTGCTTATGCAACTGCTGCCTCGAAAACGAACTCGGATTTCAGGCGAAAAAGGAGAGTTTTGGGACACCGAGGGTGTCAGGCTGCTCTGGAGATGTGCTGGCACCTCTGGGGGCTTCGCACCTCGGCTTCCGTGCTTTGTGGTGGTGCCAGGAGGGAGCTCAGAGGGTTTCCTGTGTCTCCCTGGGTGTCATTTCAGGTTGGGCAGGAGGGAACTTTAGGAGATGAGCAGCACCTCCTCGAGTTACTGTCTGCAGGTTAAAGCAACACCAGAAAAAACTGAGAGATTTTTTAAAGAAAGAGAGAAAGATATAAAAAATCCAGGCCCTTTTTCCAGCTGGTTCCATCTGTGTGGTCTGCTCCGCTGGGGAATTCCTGCTTTGGGAGATCTCCACAGCTCCCAGAGGTCTGAGGGAGATGTGTTGGAGGGGCTCATCAGCTTCTTTCTTCTGGAGACCTTAAAATGTGGTGCCCTCGAGGTTCTGGTGGCCCCGTGGCCTTTGGAAGTGTCTTGGCCACAGAGTCCGTGAAAACGAGCACAGGACCAACACAAGGAGCGAAAGCAGAGGCCTGGAGCTGGAGTCCTGGCTTTGCCCCAGCCTAATGGATATTCAGTGCTGGCCTGGAGCCTCTGGGATTAGCAGAGAGTTGTTTTCCTCGGGGATTTGGGGAAATCTCCAGCTTGGCTTCTCCAAGGCCGGTCCTTCCCCTGTCTCGTGACGGGTTCATCCCGTGAGCGAGAGCAGATGATAAATCCATCGCCTCCTGAGATTCTCAGCTTTGTATTCCTTTTTTTTTCCTTTTTCCCTTTCACACAGTGGCACCAGGGCCTTCCAGAGGGAGTTTGTAGTTGTGGGTTTCCAAAGGAAAGGGATGGAGTTAATGGGAGCGCTGTGGGGCTCCCCTCGGCAGCAGCCAATTAGAAATCATTAATTACAGTCAGTGGGAAGCTCCAGAGGCCTCTGCCCTGCCGTGTGGAGCTGCACTGGGATGGGCACAAGCTCTTCCCGACGGCCAGGACACCGGGAATGCCTCCAGCGTGGGCACACTTTGGGATCCTTTGGAATAACAGTGAGGCTGTAAGCACAGAGCTCCAAGGGATGGCCTTGGCTTTGGATGTTGTTTTCCTGCGGAGAGCGAGCTGGATTTGGACAACACAACCCTCGGGGGATGAGCTGCTCCCTCTGAGCGCTCTTTTTACGTCGACCTCCCCCAGCTGGGCCCGAGCAGGACAAAACAGGGGGGATTAATTTGGCTTTTCCCTGTTCCAGTTGGTTGGAGTCGCTCTGTAGGTGCCCTGTTCGTGCAGGAAAGGCCTGGCCCGTCCCAGAGCAGGAGGTGCCACAGGGAAGCTGAGGGAAGAGGCAGCTCCATCCCTGCATCCAAATAATGTGTTGGATTTGTGCTTCTCCTTTTGGGGCCATCTGGAAAATCGTTTGCTTCCAGCAAGTGGAAATGCAGGGAAGGATTTACGGGCTAAAACGGGGGGCTGGCAGATGGATGCAGGGAAATGGATCCTGTGGAACAGCCTCGCGTGTGCCACACGCTCCTTTGGTGGCTCCCTTTGGGATCCCTTCCCTTTGGGATCCTGCCCGGGGTGTGCCAGCTCTGCCCTCCTGGTGCCGGCAGGGGCACAACACCGAGGGATTTCTGGTGTGGAAATCCATCCCATTTCCAGCCTGGGCTTCTCAGGGAGCCTCTGGGAATGCTGCAGGCAGGGCAGGGCTGCGAGCAGGCCCCGAGGTGGTGCTGACATCACCAATAAAGCTCAGGGAGCTCGTTCCAGCTCCTGAGCCTCAGCGCTGGCTTTAATGAGCTCCAGAGCTCCGGCACGACCCCGCTGTGCTCCCAGAGCTCCCAGGTCATGGAGAACCAAGGATTTCTTTCAACACCCCAGGAAAAACCCATGAAAAACAATCTCCAGCCCATCCAGAGCCCACCCTGGCTTCCACCCACCGTTCCTGCCTCGGAGTGTTTGCCAGGAACCTCCTGGAAGAGAAAAACCCCAGGGCTGCTGAGCAGGCTTTGCAGGAGTTTGGGATGGAAGGATCTGTGATCCCTTTGGATCCTTCGGGGGCTGCAGCCGTGGCAGCTGCCAGTCCCACCAAACCCTGCTCTCCAAAGAGAGATTCCCTGGGAAATTCCCTTGGGCTCCAGGGCTTCGTCTCCTCCCCACTTTGGGGGCAAAGCTTTGCTTTGCTGCACTGCCCTGAGTTCTGCTTTTGTCCTATTAATTTCTGGCAAAATAAAGCCCAACCAACTCTAAACAGGGCTGGATGACAGCGTGTGCCAGAGGTTGTTCCTGCTGTTGCCATCTGGAGCAGCATCTCCCCTTTTCCTGCCCTTGGTGTCCCCTTGGTGTCCCCTTTATCTCCCCTTTTCCTCCCCTTTATGTCCCCTTTGTCTCCCTTTTATCTCCCCGTATTTCCCTGTCTCCTTCCAGGTCTCAGCCTGTTCAGTTCCTGTTCTTCTTCCTTCACACTTCTTTTATTTCCTCCTGCTCTGCTCCTGTTTCTGCCTCACCCCAGTCCCTGCAGGCGCCCCAGGCCCTATTCCCACAGAAAAGGTGGTTAAAATGAAGCCAGGTTAATATTCCCTCACTGGCATCTGCATGGAAAATCCCTCCCACTCCGTGATGGCGTTTCTGAGCTTTCAGCATTTTTAGGATGTTGTTTTTTGAGCTGCTTTCACCTGTGTCACCCAGAACCCAGAAATGGGGTGAAGTGAGTGTGGAATTGGTTCCCTGGTTGTGCAGTGAGGCCCGGAGCTGAGGGACCTCCTCCATCCGCACTCCCTCTGCCCTCATGGCACTGGAGATGATAAAGGAGAGGTTCAGCATCCTCCCAGCCCCTTCCAGCAGGGAACACTTCCCATGGATTTGTTCCCAGTGGAGTCTGTTGCAGCGTTTGTCTGATTTTAGAACAATAAAACACCCCAGAGCTGCTCCATCTCAGACCCCCCGAATCTGGGGTTCTTCAGCCCAAAGCTGCCACGCTGAGCATTTCAAGGTCACTGCTGCCCTCCCCCAGCTGGGCAAGGCCCAGAGGTGACAGCCGGGAGTGGGAAGGACATTCCCAATGGGAAAAGGCTGTGCTCGGAGCCTGGACCTCTTCCCTCCCTTCCCACTTCAGCCACAGCGGATGAATGACTTGTTTGTCATCAAATTAAGGCCCAAGCTGGGCCTTTGGCTTTGCTGGTCCATTCAGCAGAGTTTTGCTTTGTGTCTGGCCAAAAAGTGACTCAGAGGAGCCATGACCAAGGGGCACGAGCCTTCCTGCAGCCAGCCAGGGACTGGAATTCATCCCTCGACAAATCCAAGGAGAGAGCTCGGTTAGGAAGCAGAGGAAACCACAGGCAGGGAGATTGGAATCAAGAGCTGCTCCACAGGGAGCAAACGGTTAGGAAAGGACAGGCTGTGCTGATCCAACACCCAGGATAAGGACCCGGCTGGGGTCAGGCCTCCCTGGAGAGCTCTGGGAGCTCCCAGACAGTTTTGCAGCTGGGTGGGATCCAGATGGAGAAGCCGGTGGGAGCCAGACTGTGCGTGGGATGCTAAGGATGTGTTTCCATTCCTCATCTTCAATCCCAGAAAGAGTTTTTATATGGCAATAAACTGCAGGAATTCTGCACTTTCCCAGTAGCACCGGGCTCCCATTGGGGGTTTTGGGAGGCACTTTAGGGGCTGGGAATGCGGGGTGGGAAGGGAAGCCCATCCAGGTGGTCCTGGGGAGAGCTGGGCAGTGTGGGAGGGATGGATCCCACTGGGAGCCAGTTTGGCTTCTGCAGCCGTGGACGGCAACTGCTGCCTTTGGTATGGAATTGTCTTGTCTTGTCCAGCTTTCATTCCAGGACAGCAGCTCCTTTCTCCCCCATGGAGTCCCTCCAGAGGTCAAACCCCTGGCTGGCTTGAGGGAATCTTCATGGGGTGGGATTGAAGGGTTGGGATGTGACCCTTTGCTGGGAAAGCTGGGATTCATGAAAAGGTGGGAATGCACCGAACCAAGTGAGCTGAGCTGCAAAGGGCTGCTGGAGCTTTGGCTTCTTGCTGTGGAAGGGACCAAACACAGGGAAAAGTCTGTGGGATCAGGGAACGGGAACCAGGAGAGCTGAATCCAAGCCTTGGCCCTGTCATGGACTCAGCACATTGCACTGACGGTGTCCTTTAAGGCCACCTCAAAAAAAATCAGCTCCTAAGCTGGGGAGTTAAGGCAGGCTTTAGGAGTGTGGGGAACTCCCAGGGCCTGGAGCTGTCCCCTTTGGGAAGGTTCCAAAGGACAATTCCTCAGGCTGGGACTTCAGCTGCCCCTCCACTGGAAGATGTCCATGGACAAGTCCAATATCTCGGCTTCAGGGGGTTGGCGATGGTTGACCTGGAAGGATCGGGGAGAAGGAACCCATGTCCTGATTGCTGGAATTTCCAAGGCTGGACCCTTGGGATCGTCACTTGCCTTGACCTCAGTGAGAGGTGCTGGTGCTCCCGGCAGGGAGGAGAACATCCCTTACTGGGACAGCTGGGATTTTCCATGGAGCTTGAGCAGTTCTTGCACATAATTCCCACCGCAGTTTATGAGCCTTTGGTGCCTGCTCCTTTGCAGATCCTGGGAAAACTGCTGCCAAAACCCACCAGCCAAATGTTCTGGGAGCTGGTGCCACCCGAAATCCAGCCAGGGGTGAGGAGCAGCTGAGGAAAATCCCCATGGAGTGAACGATCCCAGAGCTCTTGGATCAGCTGTGCACACGTTCATTTAATCCCAATAAAAGTCTCTCCCTGGGCAGGGAGCAGCTCCCAGCTGGAAGGGCCCTGGATGATGGGTTGGGAGGGAGGCTGAGCTCAGCCAAAGGCAGAAACACTTCAGTTCTGCTCAGTTCCATGTGCCAGATCTCCAGGTGCCTCTCCAGGCTCGGATCTGGCTGGTGGGGAGGCTGATCCGTGTGTGCACCTGCCCTTGGGATAATCTCAGCCTGGGGCAGCTCCACTGGCTCCGCTCAAGGTGAAATAATGGGCTTGGAAACCTCTCCCGAGGGGCTTTGGAAAACCAGGGCAGCCTTGGCGGTTGTTTCCTTGGGATTTGGTTCCACCAGCTCCCAGGACCTGTTTTCCACGGGGCTGGCAAGCTCTGCCTGGCCATTTGATCTTGGAATGACGGGAGCAGAGCCTGCGCTGAGCCTGTCAGCTCGGGGGAACCATAAAAAAAGATGAACTGAGAGTTCAAGCAAACAAAACTGGAAGCCTGGAGAGGGAAAGGTCATGGAGACACCCCCTCCATGGCAGGACACTGTGTTTTTTGGGGCTGGGCTGCTCTGCCTGGCTGCAGATCTCTGGCACATCCCAGATGGACTCTGTGGAGCTGCAGGAAGCAGCTCAGACTCGGGATAAACCAGGAAGGTGTTTCTGAAGCAAAACCAGGTGTTAATCAAAGCTCAGGGAGTATTTCAGGTACTTCCTCTCTCCCTGTCCAGAATCCATCTCCAGCAGGATGGAGAGTTCCTCAGGGAAATGGATCCAGGCTGCAAACCCAGGATCTCCATCCCAGGCAGGGAATTTGCTTTGATTCCCTTCTGTCCCTGGAGCAGCTGCCACACTTATCCCACAAATGGGGAGATTCCAGCTCTGCCCGAGTCCTGATCTGTGGTGCGTTGTCCCAGCTGCTGGATGTGTCTGGAGCCTGTGGTGCCCAGCATGGACTGGTTTCCTTCCTGCAAACCAGTTTGGGACCAGTGCTGGCAGCCGAGGAGCTGCCACAAAGCTGGTGGGAACGATTCCCAAAATCTTCCCTCGCAGGGTACAGCAGCCTGAGGCTTTAGGGAGCTGCTCCATCATTCCTGTGGCATCTCCCCATCCCTGGAAGTGTCCCTGGCCAGGCTGGACAGGGCTTGGAGCACCCTGGGATAAGTGGAAGGTGTCAGGGTTGGAACGAGATGAGCTTTGAGGTCCCTTCCATCCCGAAGCTTTGGGCAGAGGGTTCAATGGGCTGGGAGCCATTTCTCCAGCCTGGAATGGGGCGAGGGCTCTTTCATCCCCTCCCCAAGCTTTGGGAGACCCTCCCCTGAGCCCTGTTCCCGCTGAGCAAACCCAAAGATTGCTTCATCCCTGCCCTGGGGCCCAGCTGGCCCCAGAGCCAACGGGAACGTGGCTTCAGGAGCTGGGCAGGGCCCCCAGGGTCCCAAACATCCCCCAAACCCCCCAGGCTCCGTGCTCCGTGTGCATGGCCGGGATCTGCTCCGGCTCCCGCCAGCCCCGCCGTGCTGGAATGATCCCGGAGCTCCAGGTGCAGAGGGACAGACTGGGAACAAACGCTCCTCTCCAGGGTTTCACCCCCAACTGCACCAGCTCAAACCACCGAGGCCTTCCTGGGGCTCGTGGCCTTTTCCTTTGTCTCCTCGCTGGGGAATCGAGCTGATTCCTGTCAGGAAGATAAATGCTGTCTCTGAAGCTCTGATAAGAAGGATGAAATCCTTCGCCAAGGGCTCTGCAGAGGTTTGGGGGGATGCAGCTGGAAAATCGGGATTAGGCTTGCCAAGAGCACGGAGGCTGATCCAGGGGGTTGGATTTTTGGGGGGGAGTGGATGTGAGCCATTGATTTGGAGGTCATTTGCCCGTTTTCATGCCCTTTCCATCCTGGTGGAGCAGCGTTTCTGTGGGATCAGTTAAACTCAGGGACATTTGGGTGAGGAAAGTCTTGGGAGCACAAGGGCAGATCCTGAAAGGTTTTTCCCTGGATTTGGGGAAGCTGAGGGTGCTGGCCTCCATCCCGTTCCCACAGCTGGTGTCCACCTGAGGAAACCCCATCGACATCTGTGGGGCGTCAAGTGGGGTGGAGGCTGTGGCACCTCTGCCCCCCAATCCTGGCAGAATCCAGCCTGGATTCACCCCCTCTGCCATTTAAGCAAAGAAATTTGCTGCAAACTCGTGGTGAGCCCTTTTTAGTGAGTGTAGGTGGTGAGAAACACAAAACTTCCCAAATAAAATCAGCAAAATGCTGGGTGGCAGCCCTGGTTCCCTTGGCTTCCTTAAAAACCCAGCTCTTAATGGATCTGCTGGAAAGTTTTCGAGATGTTCTGTTTGAAGCCTGGGCCGGTTTCATGTTTCACGCAGGAATTTGGCTGCAGGAAGTCTCGGTTCTTTCACGTATTTTGCATCAAAATCCCTTTATAGACCCAATTAATTCCTTTTCCACGGCAGAGCCTCTGCCCCGTGCCCAGACTGCTCCAACCTGCTCCTGCTGCTGAGATTATTTCTGTCTAAAACACAAATCTGCAGCTTTTTTTTGTTAAATCTCCAGGCTTTTCTTGTTTGCCAGGGACATTTTCATGGGGTGGAATTTCGGGAGCTGGGGAAGCTGGGGTTCATGAGAAGCTGGGAATGCACTGAACACCCGTGAGCTGAGCTGCTCGGTGCTGCTGGAGCTTTGGCTTCTCCTGCAGTGCTGTGTAAGGGACCAGACACGGGGGAAAAAATCCTGTGGGATCAGGGAACAGGAGCAGGAGAGGAGAAAGAGGAGAGGAGGCAGCTCAGCAGAGCTGGAGCATCCCCGAGTGCTGAGCGCTCGGAGCCGCTGACCTGGAGTCACCTCCGCTGGCACTGAAGGGAAAGCCTCGCCAAGAATTCCTGTGGTTTCCCAACTCCTGGGCTGCCAGGGGTTCGTACCATTCCCAAAGGCAGCCGTGCCTTCAGGAATCCCCCTCTGGAGCCGGCAGCTGCGGCTGCTCCGTCCCGCCCCGCACACGCTGATAACGAGCTGGGCGAGGCTCTTCTCAGCATCCCGCTGACATCCCCGCCGCGGCGATGAAGGCTCGGGCTGCTGGAGGCACCGGGAGCCTCCCGGCTCCTCCCGGGACACGCGGGATTGACCAGGGACGTGCCGGCTGCAGGGATGCGGCGGGAATGTGACAGACAGGGAGCGGCGGGCGCTGCCCTCCCGGCAGGAGCCAGGGAAACGGGAATGAGCTGCGGGAGACGGGATGACAGCGGCGGGGAGATAAGGATGTGGTTTTCACTTCAGCATCCCATGAGAAGGCAGGAGAACGTTTCCATCCCGCAGCTCGCTCGCGGTTCTGCGTCGGGATGGAGCCGGCAGGGCCCCAGATGTGGCCGGGAATGAGATCCCAGGGACTGCAAATCCCGGCTGGATTTGTCTCCTGAGCCTTGTGCTGCGTGGAAAGAGGGGCAGGTCCCAAAGTGGCTTTGCAGGGCTGGAAAAGCAGGAGAAGGCAAATCCCTGACTGTGTTTTTCAGGGAGAACGTGGCTCTTCCAGCGCCAGAATCCAGGCTCTGGTGTAAAACCAGGAATCTGCTGTTTCAGTGGGAGCAGGCAGAAATCAAACTCTCTGTGATGGCATTTAGTGAAGGGGCAGGGAAGGCACCAGGGACATCCCTCAGCCTGGATTTCCCGCTGGGGTGGATGTTGGGAAAGTCTCCTGGACACCCGGCTTGGGGGATGGGATCAGTATTCCCAGTATATCCCAGTATAGCGCAGGCTGGACTCGTCATCCCTGGATCTCGTGGCCTCTGCCCAGCCACTGCAAATCTTTCCAGGAGGAAACTCTGCATCCCCTTTATCCTTTGCCCATTCCCAGCTCCATGGTTCAGTGCTAGCCTCAGATTCTGACCAGGAAAATCTCTCCAAGGCCAGCCCGGGGTGTGCCAGGTCTGCCCATCCCTGTCCTCTGCTCCCAGCTCTTCCAGTCAGAGCCCTGGCTGCCAGGACACAGAAACTGCTGGACAGACTCGTCCCCATTTCACAGAATCATGGAATCAGGATCATGGAGGGTGGGAAAGAGCTCTGGGACCATCGAGTCCCACCTGTGCCCGATCCCCACCTCGTCTCCCAGCCCAGAGCTCTGAGTGCCACCTCCAGGCATGGGGACTCCAAACCTCCCTGGGCAGTTCCAGTTCCTGAGCCCCCTTTCCATGGGGAAATTCCTGCTGGTGTCCAACCTGAGCCTCCCCTGGCCCAGCCTGAGGCCGTTCCCTCTCCTCCTGTCCCTGTTCCCTGGGAGCAGACCCCGACCCCCCCGGCTGCCCCCTCCTGTCAGGGACTTGTGCAGAGCCACAAGGGCCCCCCTGAGCCTCCTTTTCTCCAGCCTGAGCCCCTTTCCCAGCTCCCTCAGCCTCTCCAGAATTCCAAATGAAGCCAAACTGAGCTTCCATCGGACACAAAACTCTTCAGACTCCACAAACTCAATGTTATTTCACAAACAGCACAACACTGCTCCCCTTGACCAATCCTTTGTCCCAAGACCGGATTGAGGAGCCAGGTTCAGCTTTGCCTGAACTCTTGGAAAGGCAGCACTTGGAGCCTGGGCCTCTCCCGACCTTCCTGGAGCGCTCACATGTGCGGAGCAGAGCCGGAGCCTCGCCCGCTCCGAGTGCATCATGACCTCAGTTAAGCAAACACTTGCTGTAATCGCCTCCAGATCTGCCCTGGCTTTGATCAGCTGCAGGATCACTTTATCTTATGATATAAATATGTAAAACATCCATTTGTTTTCAGGCAGGATGCAAATAAATCATTGCATAAGTTTGGGCCCGAGCGAGGAAGCCGAATGGGGGGTGCGGCCATGGCTCCAGAACTCTTCAGGCTCCACCTCCTGGAAGGTCATTCCTGCAGGAGCACAGTGTTTCTCCTCCCAGCAAGGCTCTCCTTTGCTTTATTCCAACGGTTCCTGTCACCCATGGACGGCTCTGGGTGTTCCCAGCGGAGCAGTGATGCTGGCGGGGATGTGGTGCCACTGCTGTCCTGTGGGAGCGGTGCCCGTCCATCCCTCCCAATCCCCCCAGCGCTCTCAAACTCCTCCTGGGATCGCTCAGAAGGTCTGGTGGTCATCATTGTGATGGTCATCATTGTGGTGGTCATTGCTCTGGTGGTCATCATTGTGGTGGTCATCACTGTGGTGGTCATTGCTCTGGTGGTCATCATTGTGGTGGTCATCGCTCTGGTGGTCATCGTTGTGGTGGTCATCACTGTGGTGGCCATTGCTCTGGTGGTCATC
>VXAZ01007605.1:316151-406392 GCA_013399875.1 Gymnorhina tibicen
TGGTGGTCATCGCTCTGGTGGTCATCAGTGTGGTGGTCATCGCTCTGGTGGTCATCGCTCTGGTGATCATCATTGTGGTGGTCATCATTGTGGTGGTCATCGCTCTGGTGGTCATTGCTCCGGTGGTCACCTCCCAGCCCTGCCACCCATTCCACGCTCCGCTCGTTCCCAACACCCCTTTGCCGTTTCCACAGAAATAATTTATCAGGGAAAGGGGGTTTATATTTAATCCTCTGGCTCTTTCCCAGCCTTTTCCCACAGCCTGTCCCCATCCCGGCCCCTGATCCCATCCCCTGTGCCTGCTCCTGGTGGGATTCCATCCCTGGGTCCCGTTAGCTGCTCATGGCTGTGACCTGGAGCCCTTCCTCAGGGATGGCCACGGGTGGTGCTGCTCCCATCTGGAGTTCAGCCCCTTGGAAAGCAACAGTTCCCAGTGGGAAGCAGCTGGGAGTGCTGTCAGGGTGGTTTTACAGAGGTTAAGCTGAGCCCAGAGCTCAGCAGCTCCTCGTGGTGTCAGCCAGGCTTAAGTGCTTGCTTGGTTGATGGGAAATCGGGATTTGGGCTTTCCCCGGCTGAGATTCCTCAAAATCAGCTTCCTCTGCTTGTTCCCAACCCAGGCACGAGCACAGCCCTATTTAAGATGTCAGGGAAGGGAATCTCTTGCCAAGAGATTCAGGAAAAATTATAAAAAACAACAGCTGATGGCTGGGGAATCTCATCGGCTGAGCCAGGAGAGGCAGACGAATATTCCCATTTTTCCAGAGCTAAGGAACAATCAGGGTCTCCACCAGCTGCGTTCTCCAAAGGGCTGGCAGCACCTTCCCAAGAGAGAAGGGATTTTGGGTAGTTCTGGCTTCGTTCCTACTCGTGGCCTTATATTCCACCTTATATCCCACCTTCCTGCAGCTCCTGGATTTTAAGAGGGTGCCCAGAAAAGCTGTGGATTCCTCATCCCTGGAAGTGTCCAAGGCCAGGCTGGATGGGCTGGGAGCACCCTGGGATAGTGGGAGGTGTCCCTGCCCATGGCAGGGGTGGGATGGGATGAGCTTTAAGGTTCCTTCCCAGCCATTCCATGATTCAATGATTTTTTCTCATTATTAAAAGGATTTTCCAGTCCTTATCCCAAATGCTCTGCCAGGGGCTGCATTTTGGGGCAAAGCCAAGCCCGTGTTCCCATTTCCCTAAATAACACAGCAATTCCAGAGAAGAACATGGATGCAACAATAGGAATCAATATTCCAGTGCTGCTCCAGGATGTCCTGGAAGGGGAGCTCGGGGAGCTCGGGGAAGATAAGATTGGGTGCATCAAACAGCTCCAGATGATTAATGAACCTTTGTCCTGGCGAGGGAGATAAAACCCCTGCAGCTGCTGCCCCCTGCTAACAGCTTTTCCATCACACGGGAAATATTTTTCCTCATTCCAGAGGTATTTCATTATCTGTCTTTATCCAAGGGCAGATGGAATTGGAAATCTCCCCCAGCCCCGTTTCGCTCGCACACCACAGAGCTCCTCCCTTTGCTGTTTGTTGTGTTCTCACCTCTGCGGGCTCCAGAGCCGGGAGAAATCCACACCAGTTACTGGTACCCCACTTCTCCTCCTTCCCAAATTTCCAGCAGGGTGTTTTCCCTCCGGGCTGCCACTGCTGATGGATCCCTGGCTGTCCCCGGGCTGTTCCCAAGGCTGGAGGGAGAGGTGGATCCGTGCCAGAGCTTTGGCATTCCACAGAGTGATTTGCACCTGGAAAAGAGAGGGGGAACGAGGCAGAGCACCCAGGGCACTCCCAGGGAGTTTAAACTGGGATGGAGTGAGAGAAGACACCAGGATTTGGATTTGGATGGGCAGAGCTCTGGAGCCTTTGGAGCTTGGAAAATCCCTGGTGCCCAAAAAAGCCTTTTCTCCTCCTTTTCCAGCTCAGCTTCCTCCTCTCTTCCTTTCAATGCTGCCACAGCTGATCCAAGGGAAACCCTCGCGAGTATTCAGGAACACCAGGCTGGGATCGCTCCCTCTGGGAATTCTCCGAGGAGGCAGCCGGGCTGGCAGGTTGGGGACACTGCTAGAAAGTCGGGAGTGGGATCGTTTGGATGCTGAAAACCTGCCTGATTCTTGCCTTTTTCCATGGAATTCCCTTGGAATTCTTGTCCCACGATCAGCACAATCCGTGGCGCTGTCCCTGTGAGGCGGAGATGTTCCCACGTAAACAGAAATTGTATTTTCCCTGTTTGGAGCATTTCCTCCACAGTTTCTGTTGCAGAGCAGGTTCTACTTTGGAACTTCATCCAGCAATATTCCAGACAAACCTGTGGATACTGGAAATTCCACTTCCCTCAGTTTTGGCAGGTTTTCCAGACTCCAGTCGGCCTCCAAGCACAGAAATGATGAGCTCAAGTTCCCTGTAAGGTGAAGAATTCAGCTGGGACAATCCAGAGGAACATTCCCTGCTGGAATGAGTGGTGCTATTTTTATCCCCACTAAATTCCTGGATTTCAGCGAGTTTACTCCCAGTTTATTTCAAGGACAGGGCTTGGAGCAGCCTGGTCTAGTGGAAGGTGTCTCTGCCCATGGAATGGGATAAGTTTTAAGGTCCTTTCCAACCCAAACCAGTCTGGAATTCTACAATTCCATGCTGTGTGAGGTCACAGCCCAGCTGCTGAAGGAAGAGAGATATCCTTAAATGTTTGCTGCCTGCTTGGATGAAAGGAATGGCAGGGCTGGAAACAAATTCCGAGTGGAAAAAATCAGATTATTTTTGGAGAGGTGGGAAGGACACAACAGATCCAGGGACAAAGGCGTGGTCAGCAAAGGGGAGATGCAGGGACAGGGGGGCCGTGGGGAGAAAAACGGGGATTTGACAGCTGGAATGGCTTCCCACTGCCAGAGGGCAGGGACAGATGGGATTTGGGGAAGGAGCTGTTCCCTGGGAGGGTGGGGAGGCCCTGGAACGGATTTCCCAGAGCAGCTGTGGCTGCCCCTGGATCCCTGGGAGTGTCCAAAGCCAGGCTGGACAGAGCTCGGAGCCGCCTGGGACAGTGGAGTCCCTGCGCTGGCAGGGGTGGGATGGTGTCGGTGATTGAACCGGGATCGGGATCTGAATCCGGTCCCTGGATCTGGATCCGGTTCCCGGCTCCCGATCGTTTATTCAAAGGAAGGAGCTGCCTTTGTGCGCTTCTTCGCGGAACATTTCCTTACATGGCAGTTCTCTCCAAGGGCCTATCCCACGGCTCCACATCACACGGCACCTTCCAATGTCCTTCCGTGGGGCGATCCAGCTCTGCCCACGCCCTGGAGCTCCGGGCGGGCCCTGCTGCGTGGCACCGCCTGCCCCGGCCCCGTGCCCCCACGTGCTTCTCCTTCCGCACGATCCTTTCCCCCTTCTCGAGCAGAAAACCCAGAGAAAACCCCTGGAAAACGGGATAATCCCGGTGAGCGCCGGGCTCCGGGGGGGTTTCTCTGTGCGAGGCTCATCCCCTGCCCAGGCTGGGCTCGGTGTCCCTTGAGCCGCTCCGGCTCCCCGAGGAAGGACGAGGAATCCATCCACGGGAGAGAACAGCCAGGGAGAACAGGTCCTGGGAAGGGCTCTGGGGAGAGGGATCCGCAGGGATGGGAGGTGCCAGGCTCGCCCTGGGTGCTGCCCAGGTGGGGCCATCAGGGCTCGGGCGCAGCTGGAGGGGATCAGGGGGTGCGGGAGCCCCGCCCCTCCCGTGGTCCCCCCTGGGACCGAGCCCACCCAGAGGCGCTGGCGCCCACCCGGGGAGAGCCCCCGGGGAAGGCGCTGCCCGCGGCTCCCTCGTTTGTGAGTTTTTAGGGACAGTTAGGGAATTCGAGGATGGTTTCCCCTCTTCCCGGGGGGCTGCAGAAGTCTCGGCGACCCCGTGGATTTTGGGGATAGGGCGCCGTGGAAATTTTGTCGCCTCTTTTGGAACCCCGGGCGTTTCCCAGCGCCGTCCGTCCCTTGGCGAGCAGCGGCCCCGGAGCTCGGCAGGTCAGTGAGGTCTCTGTCCCCTCCCTGAGGTCTCTGTCCCCTCTGTGTCCCCAGAGTGCCTCTGCTGGAGTTGAATGGATCGGGATTTCCCGGGATGTGCGGGAGGGAGGCTGGGCTGTGCCTTGGGCTCGGTTGTGCTCCCGCTTGGAGTTAGGAGAGGTCGGAGCTGTCTGGGATGCAAAGCTCGTCCTGTTCCTTCCCCTCTCCTTGGAGCAGGGTTTGGAGCCAGCCCCTCAGCCCTGGGGCTGGGAATGCTCAGGATATGGAAACCATTCCCTGCTTGGGTCTGTTTTCCTTTCCTTTTCTCCCAGACCTCATCCCTGTTGCTCCTGCGCTCCACTGGCACCCAAAGGTATGGCTGTTATTTCCCCTAATCCCCTTTTTCATCGATTTTAGGTGTTGGCAGGTGGCTGTAATGAATATTTGGCTTTTATTGGGCTGGATTTTGCTGTTTTCCTCTTTTATTCTTCTCTTTGTGTCCCGTGAGCTCAGCCTGAGCAGCATCCCTGAAATCTGAATTTTGGGGTGTCTCTGCTATTCCTCTGCTTCCCTTTGGAAAGACACGACTTTCTACCACTAAAAATCCTCTTTTTTTTAATTTTTTTTTTTATTTTATTGTTGTTGCAACAAAAAACCGAGTTCAAACCGTTCCTGCTCTCTGGACACGGATGGGTTTGGTTGGTTGGGTTTGGGTGGATGCCTCCCCTCCACGCTGGAATTTTTGGGGGGAGCAGGAGCGGCCCCATCCCAGGGTCTGCCGCCGTGACCTGCCCTGCTCCAGCTTTCCCTGCTCCTCACATGTGGGAAAGGGGAACAAAAGGGCTTTGTGTTCCCCCCGGAGAGAAGTCCTTGTGAATTGAGGAGGAAAAGCAGCGGCTGGGGCTGAGCCAAAATCTTGGGAAGCCGCCTGCGAGATTTTCGTGGATTTAACGGGCTTTGGAGGCGATGCTGGGATGGTTTTCATCCCTTTTGTTTGAAAGTCGCTTTTGCTTTCCTTCCCCAGCTGAGCGTCCTCTGCTCCCAGCTGGAATCACTTGGGCTCATCAGCGCCCGGCCCCGCCCAGCCAATTAAGTAATTAACCCTGGGCTGCGCAGGTGCCGCCGCTTTGGGGCTAATTAGGGGGAAAACGGCCACGTGCCTTCCCGGGGATCCCTTCCAGGCTGTCCCGGATCTGGGATTCCTGTTCCGAAGGGAATGGTCATAAATGGAAGGGAAAGAGGAGGAGAGCGGGGTGTGGAGCCCCAAATCCGTGCTCGGAGTTTGTCTGTCCCGGTTTTCTCCCGGGCAGGAGGGCACAGGCGTGCCCCGATCCTGCTTCCCTGGGTGTCTCCTGGATCGAGGTCTGATTCCATCCGCAGACCTCTCCCAGATAAATCCATCCTGCCCGACTGGCAGTGGAATATTGGATACCTGGAGAGCTTTAAAGTTCCTTTAGGTGTCCACAGGGTCTGAATATTTCTAGGATTAGAGAGCAGCTGGGCTTTTAAAATTTCTTTTTAATTTTTTTTCCTTTGTTTGAGAGCCTCTGATTCAGCTGTGGGCTTGCCTTCACCTGTCAGGTGTTTGAGGAGCTTCAAAAAACCGGGTTTAGGGTTCCTGGAATTTTTGGCTGCACTCTTGAACCTCTGCAGCAAGCGCTCGTAAAAGGGAGGGTTTTCCTAGGGAAAAAAATCTGTTTTCTCAGGAATTGCTTTCCTGTTCCTGCAGGGGCTGCTGGTGCTAGGAGGGGGAGCTGGGAAGAGGGCACTGGTTTGGGAATTAGCGCTGCAGGGAACTGGGATGGGATGGGGAGCTGCTGGTTTTTGTGGGAGCCGTGGAAAGGGGAAGCAGGAGCTGGTGCCTCGATGGTTGGAACCTGCTTTGGGAAGTGGGAATGGCTGGGTTGGTTTGTTTTCCGCACTGGAAAATTCTGCTTCTTAATCCCAGGGCACCCGTTTCCTTCCAACTTTACTTTCCTTCCCTGGAAGGGAAAAAAGTAAAAATGCCGTGCTTGGTGAAGGATTTTGCTGCTGGAGAGGGGCCAGGCCTGGCTGGAGCAGAGATTTGGGAATGCTGTCCCTGAGGGAGGGGCGGTGTCACTGCTCACGGTGGCATCCCTGGGTTGGGTGTTCTGGAGCGAAATGGAGTCCAGGATTGTGCCCCATCCTTGTCCGGGAGGGTGCAGTGCCGTCACTGGAACCTGGAAAGTGAATTTATTGATCCTTGGAGTGCTTGGGGGTCTCAGGGAGAGGAGTGGAAGTGGGGAGCTAGGAGCTGGAAGGATGGGCTGGAGCAGGACCTGGCTGATCCCATGTGGATCCAAGTCCTGGCAGCTTTTCCAAAAGGCTGCCGAGCTCCATTTCTCCCTGCTGAGACCAAATTTTCCGTGGGATGTGCAGGAAGAGTCCCCACAAGCCCGGGGTGGTGCTCAGGGTGGGCACTGCCAGGGATGCAGGAGCAGCACAGCTGCAGCACAGCTGGCTCAGCATCCTGGGCTCGGGGCAGGGGGGGAATGTGGAAATAAATGGATTTTATTTGGGATCAGGTTGCAGCAGAGCCCTGACAAATGAACATCCCATTTTCCCCAAATGGGGGAACCCAATCCTGGAGGTATCAGTGCATCTTTTAATGGCCTTGCTCTGGGAAACACAAGGATTCTGTTGAAATGGGATTTTAATGGTTCCTCCTTTTTCCCTGCTGCTCCCTGCAAAGCCTTTTGAGCTGGGAAGGAGGCAGGGGATGGTTGGAATGCTGCTGCTTTGTGGGCAGCCCAGTTAAAATCTTAATTACCCCGGTTATCAGTCAGTACAAGGCTCTCCATGAGAAAAGGGGGTTTTCATTTCTGTTTGTTAGACAGCAAACCTGAAAAGCATCACTTGATACCATAACTGTGCTCCGTTCACCCGGCTCCGCCATTCCAACAAAAAAATAGGGAGTTTGGTGCTCCCTTTAATGCCAAGAACTACAGAAAAGGTCATTTGAAGTTTTACTGGCTCGTTAATTCAAGCTGCTCGCTCAAAGTGCATCTTTCCCGTGCCTAAAAAATGTGCTTTGTTTGGGTTTGGAGATAAACGGCTCATCCGGGGAGACTGTGGGCTCTGGAGGAGATCCTGGAGCAGAGAAGTGTGTCGTAAATCCAGGAAAACGGGCATGGAACGATGCGAATGGGAGAAGTTTGCTAAATGCGGGGTGGGAATGTGGATGCAGCCACTGGATCCTTGGTTTTGGAGGGCAGGGAGGGGCTGGGGGTGCATTTCTCCTTCGGGATTTGTTTCCTTGCTCACATGAGGTGAAACTTCCCCTCAGTTGGGCTCTGCTCCCAGGGAACGAAGGGCAGGACAAGAGGACCCTGCTCCGAGTTGTGCCAGGGGAGGTGTAGGTTGGATTTTGGGATAAATCCTTGCCCAGGAGGGTTGGCCAGGCTGGCACAGCTGCCCAGGGCAGCGGTGGGGTTCCCGTTCCTGGAGGGATTTAAAAGCCACGCTGGAATAGCGGGATTCACAGGTTTACACTCCCGGCTGCCATAGAATTGGTAAAATCGGGGAATAATGTCCTCCTCTTCCCTCCCCATCCCCACTTTCCTGCCCTTGCCTGCCCCAGGTCTCGCAGGTGCTGTGGCACAAACAGGACCTCCCCAGGGTCCAAACCTGCATCTTCCCAAATCCGTCCCAAAACCCCCTGGCCCTGGGAGAGAGAGGAGGGCGGGAAGCTGCATGGGGATGGATCCCAGTTTTGCAAGGTGAAGCTGCAGGGAGAGAGGACAGGTTATCCTGGAATTCTTTTGTCTTTAGAGAGGCTAAAATTCAGGAATTGCCTTTAGAATCAGAGGGGTTTATATCCCTGTGGAAAACAGGTAACTCATCCCTGGGGCTGGAGAGCTCCAAACCCTTCCTGGCTCTGGAATCCCTCATGCTGGGAGCCCCACCTGTGCCTCGGAATGGGAATGGTGGTGGAAGGAAAGTTATAAATGCCCAGAAGATAAAATCTGTGCTTTATACAAACCCGGCGTGGTTGAGTTCCATGCAGGAATGAAAACAAGACCTCAGAGGCCGAGGGTTTGTTCCTTTGGTGTTGGGATTTTTCCCTTTTTTTGAATGGAATGGAGTCAAAACATGAGGTTTTTGGATAGGAAAGGCTCCCCCTCCCACCACTCTGCCTCCCTTCATCCTTCTGGAGGCAGCCAAAGGATCACGCTGGACCTGGGATTCTGTTCCACCAAATATTGTCGGAATTAATCCCAGTCCCTGTGGATGGTTTGGGCAGAAAGCATCAAGTTCCTTCCATGCAGCCAGGAAGAACCATGTCCTGAGCCCTAATCCCAAAAAAACCTGGGATGAAAAGCTTCTCTTCCAGCCAGCAAGGATGGTCCTGCTTAAATTGAGTGCCACGGAAACCTCCCCGTGCCCGATTCCCTGTTTTAAATAGGGATGGTGCAAGCACAGCTGGTGGCTCCTGGGTCTGCAGCCACCCGTGGGCCCTGGAGGGGCTGGGATGTCCCCACCTGCAGGAGAGGACCCCTCTGGAGCTGGGAATGCCGGGTGGGAAGCGCTGGTACCAGGGATAATCCTGCTGTTCTGTTTTCCCTTTGGATAAGGGCACTGCCTTGTTTTTCCAAGCCCTTTCCAAGTGTAACTCTTGGCTCGTGGAGGCTTCGGGACAGGACGGAGCTGCAGGAGGTGGTGCCTGCCAGCTGCTCCATAAAAACACTGCCTTGATCCAAAATCCCTCCGGAAGCTCCCCCGGCTCATCCTGGCGTTCCCGGGGGATCACGCTGACCTAGATTCCGCTGGAGGGGTTGAGGTGGAGCCTCCACTACAACGTGGCTTTTATCTGTTCCCAGAGTGGATCCAGAGGGTGTGGAATGCGCAGGGAGCTTTGATCTCCTCGGAAAGGCCTCGTGGCCGGACCTGCTGCCACGTGGTTGGGTTGTTTTTCCTAACCTCGCTCCCTGATCCTTTTGGAGGAGTTCAGGAGGAGCTTATCACCCAGCTAGGAATGGCTGGGAGAATCCAGGGATTTATCAGACACCTGGAATGCACTGGAGGCAGGAGCTGGAGCAAATACTTGCTGGGATGAGCAGCTTTCCCTCTTTGAAGTCCCCATGTGTTCAAGGCAGGCGTTTCTTGTCTGGATTGTTTTTGCCAGGGGGGGTGTAATGCCATGGGAAAGGCGTTTTCATGGAATTCCTGGAATAACATTTGACTGCAAGAGTCCCTGCTGTGAGTTTGCAGGAGGGGCTCTCTGGGAAGGAGCTGAGGGTTGGTGCTGCTCCACAGGCAGAACTCGTGCACTGGGAATTCTCCCAGTTCTTCCAGAGCCTTGGGGTGTTTGGATTCCTGAAGGTGCCACCTCCTCATCCTGAGCTGGGATGAACAATCGGGCATGGGACTCACTGTGGGCTCGATCAGGGGATCCCCAGTGGCTGAGTTACGGAATGGATTGGATGTGAAGGGATCTCTGAAGGTCCTCAAGACCAACCCCTGCCATGAGGATTCCCATTTTTCCACTGTCCCAGGCTGCTCCAAGCCCCGTCCAGCCTGGCCTTGGGCACTGCCAGGGATCCAGGGGCAGCCACAGCTGCTCTGGGCACCCTGTGCCAGGGCCTCCCCACCCTCACAGGGAGGAATTCCTTCCCAGTATCCCATCTATCCCTGCCCTCTGGCAGTGGGAAGCCATTCCCTGTGTCCTATCCCTCCATCCCTTGTCCTCAGTCCCTCTCCAGCTCTCCTGGAGCCCTTTTGGGCAGTGGAAGGGGCTCTGAGGTCTCCCCGGAGCCTTCCCTTCTCCGGGTGAACACCCCCAGCTCTCCCAGCCTGGCTCCAGAGCAGAGGGGCTCCAGCCCTGGCAGCAGCTCCGTGGCCTCCTCTGGACTTGCTCCAGCAGCTCCACATTGGAATTCCCAGAGCTGGAGCTCCTGTGGGGTCTCACCTGAGCAGAACGGAAGGGAAGAATCCCCTCTCTCATCTCCTGACCCCAATGCAGGAGGATTCCCTGTGCTCACCTCCTGCAATCCCTGGTTGCCATCTCCCCTTCCCAGAAGGATTTTCCTCCCTGTCTGTATCCTGGACAACATCCAGACCAAGGGAGATGGGGTTGAAATCCCAGCTGTGCTCGGGATTGGCCCAGTTCAGGTGTTGTGGTGGCATCTGCACACCTGGCCTGGGCTTGGCTCAGTTCCTTCTGCAGCTCCAGGAAAAGATTCCCTGCTTTTGGTGTGCCACGTGTGCTGGCCCTGCCACGGGGTGGGAATCGTCTCGTGGAGCAGGAATATTTACACTCCAACCTTCCTCCTTTCGGGCGAAGGACGGCCCGGGCCCGTTTCTCCAGCCTTGCTTTCATTAGTGCCGGGCTGCAGCTCATCAACCCCCATAAATATTTATATCCCAAGCATTCCTTGTGGGATTCCAAACCCTGGCCGTGATTTCACGGGATGCTTTGCGTTGTTTATTGTGCAACAGCTTTGCCGTGGGGGCTCTGACGGGGAATTCCCTGGTGGTCATCAGGGCCGGGGAAGGCCCATTCCCCTCTGGACGTGTTCCTGATCCTGCTCGGAGCTGCCCTTCCCTCGGCGTTCTCTCGGTGGGTGTGGAGCAAAGGCCGGTTGGGGATTCCCCCGTGGATGCTCGGAGTCCAAAGGATTTGCAGCTCTGCCAGCCCTGAGCGCTCAGAAATCAGGAGCTGTTTCCAAAAAATCATGGATTTGTAATAAATGAAGGGACGGAGGGGGATTTTGGCTCGTTTCCCAAGAGCTGTGGTTCTGCGTGAGATCATGGAATGGGCTGGGCGGGAAGGGACCTCAAAGCTCCTCCAGTCCCACCCTGCCATGGGACACCTTCCACCATCCCAGGGTGCTCCAAGCCCCATCCGTCCTGGCCTGGAGCACTTCCAGGGATGTGTCCCCTCGCTTCAGGGGCAGGAAAAGACAAGGTTGGCTCTAATGGATACGGATTTATTTGGATTTTAGTGGCATTTGGGTTTGGGGCCTTGTTCTTGCTGCTCTGATGAACTTGGTTGGTTGTTAAGCCATCAGTGCCCATGGAGAATACTGGGATTGACAATCATGGAATTATGGAATCATTTAGATTGGAAAAGACCTTTAAGATCATGGAGAACAACCATACCCTGACATTTTAGGTGTTTAACTTTTTAGGTGTTTAACTGTTTATTTTACTTTTTTTGACTGGGAAAATTGAAATAAAATGGTCTTTCCTGAAGATTTTTCCGGAGTTCTGGGGAGAAAATGGGATGTGTGGCCATTCCTAATGTTTGTATTCCCAAAAATCTCCCTGATTTGGTGCCTGAAGGAATCAGCTGATCAAGAACCTTGTTCATGTAACTTCCATATAATAGGATTCCTTCAAGACTCTTCCAGATTTTTCTTCCAAGCATTTTATTTGTTAGAATGAACTATTTTTGGAGAACAGAAGGAGGCATGATAATGATTATTAGTGATTATCTAATTATTTTATTATTGATTATTATTTATTATTAATTATGTTTGAATTATTTATTATTAGGAGAAAGAAGTTCTCGGTGCAAAGAAAAACACAAACCCAAAGTCTCTACTACTTAATAAATAGTAGATATTTTACTTAATAAATAATTTTACTTAATTAATAAATCTGCTGAAGCATTGACAGCTTTAATGAGTTAATTATCTTTGTTTTATTCAATTAGAGAAGATCTTTATTTGAAATTTTAAAAGCGTGTTAATTTTCCTTCTCTTTTTTTTTTTCCAGGCAGGATTATTGACTGCACCCTGTGGGAATTCACCTCCTGAACACCTGCACCAGGTACTGAGTTTCTTTCATTCCATTTCTGTGCTGTTTTCCCACTGGATGCCACTTCCAGAGGTTTTCATGCTGGATTAGTTGTGCCGTGCTTGGATTTTGATTTTACTTTTGGAGGTCTGGGCTCCGTGATTTTGCCCACTGGCATCCCAGGTTTTAATTGCAGGAAGAGGTGATGGGGCCCTTGGAACCAGGGATATCGTGCAGAGTGAACTGAGATTCTTGGAAAACCTGGGATCTTTATTCCCGGTTTCTCCTGGAGCGCACGAGGAGGGCCTTTGGAAACGGGGATATTGTTGTGCAGAGTGACTCAAGGTGCATGGAGGCCTTGGAAAATCCAGGATCTCTATTCTGGAGCACATGGGGAGGGCCCTTGGAAACGGAGATATTGTTGTGCAGAGTGGATGGAGTGGTTCATGGAGGCCTTGGAAACCTGGGATCTTTATTCCCATGGGGAGGGCCCTTGGAAACGGAGATATTGTTGTGCAGAGTGGATGGAGTGGTTCATGGAGGCCTTGGAAAACCTGGGATCTTTATTCCCAGTTTCTCCTGGATTATGTGGTGAGGGCCCTTGGAGACGGGGATATTGCTGTGCAGAGTGAATGGAATGGAGGCCTTGGAAAATCCAGGACCTTTATTCCCAGTTGTTCCCAGAGCACGTGGCGAAGACCCTTGGAAACGGGGATATTGTCGCCCGGAGAGAAGCGAGTGGTTCATGGAGACCTTGGAAAATCGAGGATCTTTATTCCTGGGTCGTGTGGGGAGGGCCCTTGGGAACAAGGACGGTGTTGTGCAGGGTGCACTGAGGCTCATGGAGGCCTTGGAAAAGCCGGGATCTCTATCCTGGGTCGTGTGGGGAGGGCCCTTGGGAACAGGGACGGTGTTGTGCAGAGCGCGCTGAGGCTCACGGAGGCCTTGGAAAAGCCGGGATCTCTATCCTGGGTCGTGTGGGGAGGGCCCTTGGGAACAGGGGCGGTGTTGTGCAGAGCGTGCTGAGGCTCATGGAGGCCTTGGAAAAGCTGGGATCTCTATCCTGGGTCGTGTGGGGAGGGCCCTTGGGAACAGAGATAGTGTTGTGCAGGGTGCACTGAGGCTCACGGAGGCCTTGGAAAAGCCGGGATCTCTATCCCGGAGCCCGCGGCGAGGGCCGGGCGAGCACCCGTCCGCCTCCGCCGCTCGGGCCGCGCTCTCCCCGTGCCTGCGTAACTCAATCCCCTTCCCAGCTGTTTCTGATCCCGGACGGAGCCTGTCGGGAGGAGCAGCCCCGCGTGTGACCCGGGCCGGCCCCGTGGCTCGGGTGGCCGCGGTCCTTCCGTGCTCCCGTGGGCCTGAGCCCCCCGCCCGTTTCATCGCCGGCGCCGCAGGGCCCGAGGCAAACTGGGGAGCGCTTCACCAATTTCTGGGATGGCTTTCAGATGGGGTTTTATTGGTTTATGAATTGTTACCTCCGCTTCCTCTTCTGAGCGAGGTTGCAAAAGTGGGGAGGGAACCGAGGCCAACTCTCCCTCTGTCCCGACACGGGAAAACCGATCCCATGTGTCGGCGCCGCTCCCGTCACGTGCTCGGGCTCATCTTCCGCGGATATTTTTCCACCCCGAACCCGCTGCTCTGCCTCGCTGGTGTTTTTCGCTCCTTTGTTTATTCCCCAGCCGCCGGGGATGAGCGCAGAATCCCGCTGGCAGGAACATTTGTGGGAAATCGCGTCACGTTGCACGTTTGCGCGAGGCCAAATCCACCAGAGAGCCCCCGGCGAGCGCTCGCGCGGCCGCGGAGCAGATTCCCTTCCCATTACTCAGCGGAGAGGCTCGCTGGATGTTTATAGCTGTTGGGTGGGCAAGGAGGGTTGGGAAGGATTTGTCGGAGCCTTTGATGGTCGGGGCTGGGTGGGAATGAAAGCAGCTGAGTAACGGGGTGGCACTGGCAGCCCTGACTCGCGGGAGCTCGTCTCTCGCCGGGGTAGCTCATCGCTCTCCGCGCTGGCTCCGCTCCTCGGAGCTGCTGGAAGGCTCCGAGTCAGCTCGTGGGTTGTTACGACTCGGCCTAAGAGCCGGATTTGCCGGATAAAGGAGCCGAGGGTTTTTTGTCAGGGCTTTATTTAGAGATTCCCGCTTAATGCCTGCGCTCCCGGAGAGCTGCTCCTGGAGGGGTGGTTGGTCCCAGGTTCTCTGCCCCCCAGTGCCCTGCACTGACGGATAATTCCGTGTTTTCCTGCTTCTCTCCTTGGAAAATCCGGGGAAAAGCAGCTGTGGCTTCGGTGCTCGGATTGGGCTTCACAGCTGAGCAAAGCATCCCTTGGTGGCTCTGTTTTCCTGCAGGGGAGGAGAAAGCCCCAGTAAACTGTTCCAGTTGTGGTTCTGGAGACAAATGCGGGCTCTGGTGGACACTTTTTAAATGGAGGTCAAGCAAAAGTTGCCTCATCCTTGAAGGATTTGCTTGACAAAGGTAGCTGGAATGAAGCCGGGTGTTTTTTCGGAGGGCTGGCCATGTATCTGAGGAGAACAATTAACGTTTTACGGGCTGAAGCCACACCAAAGGGACTCAAAACTGGCCGAGACATCTGAAACAAAAGTATTCCTCATCAGGGAGCCCTCAGGAATTGGGAGGTTGGTGCTCGGGCTCCGTGAGCTTGGCCCACTCTTGTTCCATCCCCAAGTCCTGATAAAATTCCTGCTGCTGGAGCTGTGCACGGTCCAGCCTTGGCTGGGAGGCGCATGGTGGTTGCTCAGGGAGCTGTGCCGTGTGCTCCGGGAGCCTTGGGAAGCTCAGCCCGCGGAAATCAGGTGGGCTTGGATGCAGCTGGAGCTGGGATTGAGGCAGGTGGGCGCTCCCGATGGCGCTGCCACGGGAATAAAGCCTGTGGGAAGGGGCAGGGAAAGCTCAGTGGGGTGCTGGGATGGGTGTGGAGGGGAGCCTCGTGTCCCTCACCAAACCACGGGGGATCGGTCCTAGTTTTCTTTTCCGAAGGATGTCAGAAAGTGGAAGTTAATATAAAAAAAAGGCTAAAAACAAATAGAGCAGGAGATTGGAAAGCTCTTAGTCCTCTGCACTTCTGAAGGAAAAACTAAAATAAATGGAGTGACTTGGTATTTATGCACTGTGGGATCGTTTTGAGAGAGAAAACTTGGGAAACAAAAGAATAAGGTAGAGTGAGAATCCCAGCTGGAAGCTAAACCCCAGCACGTTGTGCCTTGGCCACGGCCCAGGGTTTGTGATGGAAGCGCCACAGAGGATTTGCTGTCCCCTGGTGCTCCTCGAACCAGGCCTGCACGGGAGGGGTGCTCGGGCAGGACCCCGAGAAGCTTTAATTTTAGGATTTTATGTAGTTTTGGGGTTTTATGGAGCCGGATGAGTGGGGGAAATGAGACTATTGCGGGGCTGCAGGAGGTCAGCGCTGCTGAGTCCCTTCAGGACTCGCGGCTTTGTGAAGAAATGCACTTGAAAATCCTCCTGTATTCCAGAGGAAAGGAGTGTTGTTCCTGGGGATTTACAGGAGATTGAGGCGTGGAGCCGCAGGAAGGTCCCTGCTGGCTGGAGTGTCCCACCTGCAGGTGCTGCCTCCTGTGTCCTGGCGTGTCCCTCGGGGGAGTGAAGCTCTTGGAGCTGATGATGCTCGTTACTCTTAACGAGTTTTCTCTCATTAGGTATCACAAAATGACATTTAGAGGAAAGACTGGTCAAGGAAAGCTGTTGGATGTTTTTGGGTGCCTTTGTATTAGGAATTTGTGAAGCTGAGGGCAGTTTGGTGCCTTGCTCTGGGAGCTCTGAAACGGGCAATGGGTTTTAAGGATTCAGAAACTCCGTGTCTCCTTTTCCCTCTTTTCCTTTTAATCCGATTTGTCTCCAGACATCTCCAGAGGTACCATTCCATTTGTCATGTCCAGAGTTCCATCAGAACGGACAGCTCTGATGGGACAGAGGGTGAGGGTGGTGACAAATCCCCCCCGTAAACCCCATTTATTGACTTCCCAAAATAAATCATTTGGGGAAGGAAAATAGTTCACTTTTTGCGTAGCAAAACCAGGAAAAAAAATATTTCCAGGTCAGCTGTGAGACTGGTGATGAGTTCTTGTTCTAATCCAGCACTGGGGGATTGATCCCAGCGATTCTGTGCTCCCTGGAATCCCATTTTTCCTCCAGGCTGTGCTGTGCCTGTCCTGCCTTTCAGTCCAATTCCATTTTGCTTCTGTTACCATAAACCTGGGCGAGTTTAATGAGCTGTGTTGTGGAATTGCTTCCAGACTGGAGGTGCAGTGCCTCCAAGAGCAGGTAAATAATGTTTTCCATCTGATCCCGTTGGGATGGGGTTGAAGGATGCTGAGGAGTTGTTGCCTCTCCTGTGGGCGCCGAGCTCGTGACTCAGGGTGAGTTTGGGGCTGTTCTCCCTTTTTGTTGTTGTTGTTTGAGCTGGAAAGGAAACACCTCTGGTTGTGCCCTGGGATGTAAACAACGTCCACCGTGGATCAGGATTGTTGGGATTCATCCGCTCTGGCCTTTCTCGGCCACGGGAGGAGCAGAGCGCCGTGAAAAATCCGCGGCGCGTGCGTGAGGCTCGGGGCACCGAGAGCTGAGCGGGTGTTCCCGAGATCCCTGGGGAACACAGCTGAGCGTGGAACGACTCCAGAGCCGAGCCCTGGCAGGGGAGCCACGGATATCCCTCGGTGTGGCACGTGGGGATGGACTCCCGAGTCCTGGGAGGAGCTTGGGAAGTTCTCAGGCTGCCTGAGGACAAAGGATTGGTGTTCCAGGAGTGCACCGGGGCCTTGGGGACACGGCTCTGCCGGCCTGGCAGCGCCTCCAGGTTCTGGAAGCTGGGAGAAGCCTCCCCAGGACCATCAGCTTGGAGCTTACAGGAGGGATTCAATCCCAAGATTTATTCTGCTGTGAAGCCCCTCTGGGGCAAAGCGGTTCCTGGAGATGTCCTGGAAAACCAGGAAGTGCCAGAGTGGCTCCTGGGGATGTTCTGAGAAACAAAAAGTGGCGAGGTCATTCCTGGGGGTGTCCTGAAAACCCAAAAAGTGGTTGAGTGGTTCCTGGGGATGTCCCGAGCTGGCTGTGGCCACCAGGACGGCAGAGCAGTGGCCCCCAGGGTGGCAGTGACAGGCTGCCACGGTGGGCTCAGGATGCCCAGTTCCAAATAACATCCAGCCCAGAAAGAGGGAAAAGCCCCCAAAAAGCAGCCGGGATGACTGGACTGATAATTTTTTTGGCCACTTAGCTCCAAGATTTGAAAAGCTTTAATGGGAATGGGGCAGGAAATGGGATCTGGAGACCCAGTGCCTCAGCGGGAGCGCTGCTGTCCTCGGAGGAGCCGTGCAGACGTTTCTTTTTATCCCAAACGGAGCAATTTCCTGCCTTGCTGCTGTTCCAGTCTGCCTGTGCTTCCCCAGGAATCCGCAGCAGCAGGAATGTGGCATCTGTCAGCACGTGCTGCAGCAGAAACCCAGGAGCTGAGAGTGGGGCTTGACAGGAGGGGCTGAGTGCGCTCGGAATAACAAAACCCCCGCGCTGCTCCCGGAGCCTGCGGGAGCTGCAGGAGCAGGGAGGGTGTGGGGAGCACCAGGATTTTGGGCTCAGAGGGCAGAGGAGGTGGCAGAAATGCTGGGGACAAAAAGAAAAACTTGTCCTAAGTCAGCTCTTGTCTTGTAGTGCTGGATTTTTGGATCTGTTTATTTAAACCTTAAATAGTGGGCTAAGTTTGAATAACTCTCCCCTCTTGTGTTGGACCTGGGAGTCTTTAGAAGGTCTTTAGGCCCTGTGAAGTGTCCATCACAACCTGATTTATGCAGTGCAGCCCAGCAGGAAAAACTGGTCCTAAGTCAGCTCTCGTCCTGTAATGCTGAGGTTTTGGATGGGTTTGGTCAAACCTTAAATACTGGGCTAAATTGGAATAAATTCTCCCCCCTGGGTTGGACCTGGGAGTCTCCTGAAGGTTTTTATTCCCTGTGGAGTCCCCATCACCCCTGATTTATGCCCCCAGCAAAAAAAAACCCAAAAAAACAAAAAAACCCCTTGTCCTGAGTCAGCTCCTGTCTCACAATGCCTGAAAAACCTTTGGGAAGTGGGGCGAGATCGGTGCCTCGATTTTCTGCACTCCCTGCCCGAATACTGACACTGCCGGGCAGGGAAGGGAAGGGAAGCATCTCCTGGGAGGCGCTGAGGACGCCGATCCCGTTCGCTCCCGGCCCCACGGGGGATTCTCCGGAGCAGCTCGGGCTGAGCGCAGGGGTTCGTTTCCAGGAGCGCGGGATGGGGCTGTGGGAACAGTGCCCTCTCGCGTGCTGACGGGCCCGGGAGCTCCTTGCGGATTTCGGAGTGCGGATTTTGGGTCGGGAATTCGGCCTGACCTGTGTGCGCAGGTCGTTTGTGGGTTTTTTCCTCTCCGCGGCACGACGGCTCTAAAGGCTTTTGTGACCTTAAAATGACGTGATTTTAGACGATGTAAATGAGATTTTTTTTTTTAAATGCTTTATAGTTCAATACACTGAATGTTTTTTTTTTTTTAATTCTAATAAGGAGAAAAGCCTAATAATTCAGTTTTTTTGCTTTCATGCTCCAGCTGACACAGATCGCAGTGGCAGCAGCTGAGCTCACGTGCCAGGAACTGGACGTTTAAGGTGTGGCTCCCCCTTTTCAGAATGGTCCCAAAAGAGAAAATTTCACATTTAATATTTGCCTTTCTGGGTGGTTTTGGTTTGGGTTTTTCCCATCGCTGTTTGAAGTGCTCAGTGAGGTTCAAATCCTTGAATTTTGCCAGAGACTTTGCAGATCCCAACCCTGTGCCTTCTCTCCTGTGCTGCTCTTGGGGCACAGCCTCCTGGCGCAGCCCGGTTGCTCCATCATTTCCCTGGCTGGGGATGATAAATCCCATTCCTCATCTCATGGAATCACCAAGGTTGGGAAAGACGTCCAGGATCGTCCATCCCAACCCCGCGCCCTGCGGCAGTGATGGTCCTCGCGGTGTTCTCCCTCCGTTTATTATCACGTTTTACTCTTGGCTGCTCTTTGCGTGATCTGAGTTTGGTTCTTCCTGCAGGGATTTATCCGGGTGAAGTTATCCAGCCGGGAGCTCTTATCTGCTCCAGGGACAGATGTTATTTTATGTGCGGGGAGATAGGGAGAAATCAGCTTCATTCCAGGCCCATATGTGGGTCGGGAAGGCTGCAGTGCTTTTAGGCTGGTCCTAGAATAAAAGCACCTCCAAGGGAATATTTGGAGTTGTAGGAGAACCTGTGCTGGGAATTAACTTGATTTGGGGCAGCGCTCGCTTTCTTAACAGTCTTAAAAATAATTAATCTGGGAAAACTTCAACTTTTGATGAGCTTTGTACCCTGCTTTGCTGGTGCCTCCTCCCTGCGGCAGGAGAGCGTAGCCTGCCTGATCTTCCCTGGGATTTGGGAGCGTTTTCCAGCGGGATGGACGGAGCCTGTCCCGAGGTGGAGGAATGCGTGCTAAGTAAACAGCCAGCGTGGGCCCTGCTAGCGCTGGGTGTGTTTCCCTGATGTTTGGGAAGGGGGATGTGTTTGGATGAGGGGGGATGTGTTTGGATGAAGGATTTGTATCTTGCGCCCGGGTTCCCTTTGCGCTCGCTCCAAGGGCTGAGATCCCGCGTTTGGATCCAGCCAAGGGAAGTCAGGAGGGGACTGGAATTGCATAAACCAGAGATTTTGTCCATGTGGATGAGCCTGGGGAGCCGGGTCCTGTCCAACATCTTTAGGATCTTGCTAGGGTTGGCCTAGATGACCTTTAATGTCCCTTCCAACCCAAATTATCCCAAAATTCTGTGGGATCTGGGTTGTAATTGGTGGCATTTCCCTGTGGTTGGTCCTGTTTTGCTTCCAGCACAATTCCAGCATCAGTTCCTGGCTGTGAGGATGGAGATTCCTGAGTGAACCTCATGGATGCTCCTCTGCTTGCAGCCCCAGCTTGATGGGGGAAACAATCAAAACCAAATTATTTTTGGCCAAGATAAGTGGAACAATGCAAATTCCCATTCCAAGGGCTGGGTCCCTCCAACCCAAACCATCCTGTGGAAGCTCTGGCCCTGCAGAGAAGCCGAATCCAAACAGCTCTGGGGAATCTGCAGGGTTTTCCCAGAGAGTGGCTGTGAGTGGGGCTGGTGGAATCTGTGTCAGGAGGGGCAAATGGACCAGGAAAAATCCCTGGGAATGCCGGTGCTGTGCCCCAGGAGGATGCCAAGAGAACAAGAGTTTGCTCAGGCAGAGCGTTGGAATTAACTTGTAACGTCTGGGAGGGAATTTTCCTTCTGTTCCTGCTCGAGTCAGGGAAAAGGACTCGGTGAGCACATTTTTCAGTTCGAGTCAAGTAGCTTCCCATTTTTCTCCTGGAAGCCAGGTGGGAGGATCCTGGGCATCGGCAAACCAGGGTGGGAAGGGCTGGCACTGCACCTCTGCTTCTCCTGGTAACTGATGACAAAAGTCTTTGCTCTGGGCTTGCTGTTGGCTCCAGAGCGGAAAGGCAGCACTGATCCCACTGTTCCGACCAAGGGAGGTGCCAAAATCTTGGGGTATTCCGTTCTGGGAAGCCCAGCTGGTGCCACTGGTGCAGGACTGGGCTGGCCCAGCAGCCGCTGAGGCCTCAGAGCTCTGAATTTCTTGCCTGAATTTCTTGCAGCGCCAGAATCGTGCCCCTGCCATGGTGCCTGCATGCAAAGGCTGCACCAGCCAATTCCATGTTCTTATAATCCCCCCGCTGGGATAAAAATCAGATGGGGACAAATGTGCAGCACGTGAGGACTGAAGACTTTTATTACAGTATCTTTTTAATTATCAAGGTGGGGAATCACGTTTTACAAAGCACAGTAAATTGAATTTTGTTGTGGTTTGTGTGAGGACTTACTTAATAGCAGGTTACACGAGAGGCTGACACAGTTCCTTTTTCTTTCCTGGAGGTTTATTTGTTGCTTGTTGAGCTCTGGGAAGACGAGCTGGGAATGAAAGCAGAGTTTTGCAGACCTAATCCAAGGGTCGGTTCATGTTCATGGTTTAGATTAGCTCATCTTAATTCCAGATTGTGAGCACTTGGAGCAGCTGGGAAACCCAACCCAGGCAGTTGGGCTTTATTAGGAACGAGCTCCTGCACTTTTCAATAGGTGCTTTGGGAAGTCTCAAATCCTGAATTACGGCTGTTGGCTTTGGAGGGAGCTCCAGTTGTTCTCTCTGCTCCCTGGTGTTGGAACTCGGGGCTTCTGTGGAGCCTCCTGCCCTGGGCAGGTGTGGAGAGGGGATGGATTTGGTTCCCTAGGGTGGGAACTGCTGGATTATCCATGGAATGGTTTGGGTTGGAAGGGATCTTAAAGCTCATCCCGTTCCACCTTCCACCATCCCGAGCTGCTCCAAGCCCCATCCACCCCGGCCTGGGACACTGCCAGGGATCCAGGGGCAGCCGCAGCTTCTCTGGGAATTCCATCCCAGCCTCTCCCCACCCTCTCAGGGAAGTTTTCCTTCCCGATACCCCCATCTAACCCTGCTCTGCCGAAGCAGCCCCAGGATTCCGTGCGTTCGTGCTTTGTTGGGAGTTCTTTCACTGGCACCGAGGTTCGCTCACAGCGTGTTCAGCTCTCGGTGATGAAAAGTTCCTCTCTTGGATTTCGGATTTACGATTTGGATTTGTTTGGTTGTACTCCCTGTTTCTGACAGTTTACAGTCTCTGGGAGGGTCAGTCCCTGCAAAAACCCGTTTCAGCTCTGGATGCTGCTGCGAGCAAAAGTTATGAGCAATACTTTGGATATCAAGTTCTGTGTGTTGAGGAGATGCCAGTTTGAGGGAATTGCACATGGATCCCCTTCCCAAATCTGTGTTTGGAAGTGCAACAGACAAAACTGATCCCCGTGCTAAATAAATGGGAACAGGAGTTACATGAGCACGGCGAGGTTCCAGCATGATCAGGTTTATATTCCCATTTTCACTCCTTGGGAAGCTTTTGGGAGTGAAAATCAATCCCATAAACCCACGGAAGACCTTTCTGGCCCCATGGCTACAGCGAGCAGAGGCATTTAAGAGATGATTTTCATATGCATGGAGTCATCTTAGAATTCTGGAAGGGAACAGTTTGTCTGGGATTCATAATAAATTATTCATCCCTTTATTACCATAATAATCGCTTTTTATGGTTACCCAAGTGAATGTTGTTATGAAAGCACAGAAAAATCTATTAATTATTTTCCAGGATTTTGGAGTATTTAGTTTTTTCCTAGGGTTTTTCCCCATTCTGGTTTGGTTTTTTTTTTTGATGTTACCAGAAAGTGAAGCAGTTTTGTTTTGTTTTTTTTTTTTTCCCCAAAGATAAAAGTCTCTCTGCACACTTGTTTTGTGTATCACAGCTGGAAGAACATGAGAACAACTTATTCAGTCTGGAAAATGCCATCCTGGAGGTCTCTTCCCTGCTTTTTGGTCCCTGTGGATTCTGGGGTGTTTCCTTTAACCTTGTGTAGGTCTGTAATTGATTTATAGAAAATCACGAATGTGGGGTGGGGTCTTAGAAGTGTTGACTTGTGCCAGGAACAACTGGGAACAGCCTGGAATGGAGGATTTTCCCCTTTACCAGGAGGAGGGTTTAGTGCTGATTAATAGGAGCCTCCAGGGCCTAAATTTGTCCAAAGCTTAACAGGGATTTGTGTTAAATTTATAAATTCTTGTTCTCAACCTGGTTGTTGGAGGGCTGGATGTTTGTTGGTTGGTATTTTTCCCAAAATAAATGATTCCTGTGTGGATCAGCAGCTCCCAGTGACATTTATTTCCATGTTTTTGACCAGCCTGGTCTATGGGAGCTCAGTCTCAGCAGGGAGTTGGAATGAGGGGAGGGTTCAGATCCTTTCCAACCCAAACTGCTCCAGGACCTTCTGGAAGTTGCTCCGAGAGCACGGGCTGGGTTGTTGCTCTGGGGTCTGTGATAGTTGTGGCTTTGGAGGGAAAAGCTTTATGGAAAAGCTTTATGGAATGTTGTTGAACCAGGATGTTCGCTGGTGTCAGAGGCTGAGGGAGTGTGAAAAGGACGGATAAATCCTCATTTTTGTGTCTCCCTTGATGGGCTGAGTCTCACCTCATGCCAGGTTCAAGGTTGCCTGTGATGCTCTTTGGGTCTGTAAGTGATGCTGAGCCTGTGGAGCACCAGGGAATCTTGGAATAATCAAGGGGTAACCTTGGAATTCTCTAATGAATTGGTCGGAGTGTGGTGCCACAGCAAGGTCGTGGTTCAGTCTCTGCACGGGCCTCACGTAAGGGTTGGACTGGATGATCCTGTGTATCCCTTCCCACTCGGAATATCCAGTGACCTGGAAATAAAGTGGGAACGAGTAACGCTTCCAGAGCTTCTGAAGCTTTGCACGTTGGATCTCCTGAGGGAATCCCGCCGGATGTGCCCGCGTGGTTCCCGTGTGGCCCCACACGCGAGGAGGTTCCGGAGTGGGAAGTGGTGGTAACAGCCCGGCACGGCTGGGAGGCTGGATCCAGGAGGTTGGATCCTGGTTCATCCCGTATCCCTCGTTTCCTGCCTGCGACCCAGGGTGGATCCAACGGGACTGGGTTCAGCAGCAGAGCTCAGCACATTCCTGAGCCAAGGCACGGGACTGACCCTGCGGAACGAGGCTCCTGCTGGAACAGCAGCCTGGATACCTCGGGGAAAATGTTCTCCAGGAACCCTTGCCTTCGGAGCTGGATTTGTTCTGTGCATCCATTTGGGCTCTGGCTGCTGGAAGGGTTGGGAACAGGTTACCTTGTGGGGCCTGTGCAGAGCCCAGCCCAGCGCACTCAGAGTGCCCTTCCCATGGGGTTTAAACCCTTCCTGCACCCAGAAAATCTGGGATAAGTGCACTACAGGTGCTTCCTCCTTGGTCCTGCTTCAGCCACGGACCAGCAGACTGGAAGGTCCAGGAGCCCTTTGGCCACCTGGTTTTGGTGTTGGCTCCTTGTCACCTGGGACGTGGCGCTGGGAGAAGCTGCTGGGAGCTGCATTCTTCCCTGCCAAATGCCAAGGAGCTGCTTCTCCAATTTTTTCCTGCTCTAAGTTTATTATATTAATGGAGAAGAAGTGCTTAAAGCCCTCAGTGGTTGCTCAATGTAGCCTTTGGCACCGCACGCAGCAGTGGTGGAAAAAAAGCAAACAGAAGTGTGAAGAGCCCGACAAAACACATGGAAAATATCTTGTATTATATAAATGGGCTCAGTGCCTGTGCCTCAAGTGCTGCCTCTCACTCGAGTAAATTCCTCCCACCAAGGAGGCAGGAAAATGAGGAATTCAGAGGCAGGAGCAGTGGAAAAGGGGAGCAGTTGAGTGTTTTGGAGGTGTTTTGCCCGTAGTGGATTTTGAAGTGGTTGGAAGGAGCGTAAAGGAAGGAGATGCAGTGACTTCGGTGTTCCTTCTGAGAATGCACAGCAAAAGAGGTGCTTGAACAGGAAAATCTCCAAACTGGGTTATCAGATGTTGGGAGTGTTGCAGAATCAGGCCGGGGCCATGAGCTCCACAGATTGCCAGTGAGATAAGAGTTAAATGAGATCAAAAAACCCTTCAAAACCCCAAAAAACCTCCAAAAATAAAATCCAAACAACCCCCGAAGAACAGCAAAAAAAACCACCCAACAAAAATCCCAGCTAAACAATATCCAGGAGTAGAAATCCCAAGGTAATTGGAATGGGAATATGTTTTAGTGGCGAACATGGTGCCGCTGGGTTAATGGTTGGATTTGATTCCGAGAGGCTTTTTCCAGCATTAATGATTCCAATCACTCGAGATGAGCGCAGGGATTTATACTCGAGCAGGAATGGTTTGGGATTTTCGTTTACTGGCATAATTTGGGGGAGTTTCTTCCTCTCTGCGTGTTGCCAGAGGCGGAGATGCTGGCGGTGCACAGGTGAAGATGCTTCCCAAGAGGTCTGGTGGTACCTCTGGTATATCCGGGTAATTTCAGGAAAATTGCCTTTGTAATTTCTTCTGCGATCCAGGGTTTTGGGGGAACGAAGAACCCTGTGGGCTTTCCATGCAACCTCCCCTCTCCATCCTCCAAGGAACATCCTGCCTCTTATCCACCCCCTCGTATCCATTCTCTGCCTCTCATCATCTTTCATCTGCCCTTAATTAACTTTGCCCGTTCTGCTGAGTGTACAGCACCCGAGATTAACCGGAGAGGGAGCGCACAGCTCCCGGAGAATTGAAAATCAATTTCCCCGTCTTCGTGTACCCGTCAGGGATTGAGTGCCGAGGCTGGAATTCATCCTCTGCTAGCTGATGGTATCGTGTCCACCTCAATCACCTTTCTAGCAGGGCCTGAGATGTGCTAGGCTGGATTCCCTGGCTGCCACCCGGTTCTTGGTGGGATAGGGAAGCAGAGGGGTTGGAGTCGACGCCGACTCCTCCGCGTCTGGCAAAAGTGTGGTTGTGGAAACGCTGGCTGGTCAGAATTCCTGGGTGTCCTCATCCCTGACAAAAGCTGAGCTCTGCTGTTTGTAAAAAGGATTGAGGGCCTTGAGTTGGGCTTAGTCAGCTGCTGATCCCTGGGAACGAGGAAGGGGGGTGTTGTTTCTCCATCTAATCACTTGCAGGCTTGTGATTACAACATTTAATGATGACGGCCGAGGTCAGTTTTTAATTAGCTGAGCCACATGATGGGCTCTCGCAGTGCCAGCAAAGCCTTTCCTCGTTGATGTCTGGCGTGATGTTCCAGAAGAGCAGCTGTGCCAGTGAAATCCTGGATTTACGGGTTAAATCACGCTGTGTATTTCCCAATCCCGAGCTGTTTTGCTCTGATCTGGATGGGACACGGTGGGTCCAGATTGCAGTGTGCAGCAAGGCCCTGTCTTTGTTCAACATGTTGAGGAGTGTGAGCAATAAATAGGAAAAATAATCCAAAAGTCTTGGGAAGTTGGCAGCCGTGGCTGTTACCAGGACTCACATGATGCCGTGGCCCGGTGGAACCGAGCTGTTGCCGATTGAATCACATGTTTTTGTCCTGGTAACAACCAATAACACCCCGCTCCTTCCCAAAAATCCTAAATATAGCCCTGAGAACCTCCCAACCAGGGAGGATTGGCACCGGACCGTGCCTTTTCCACAAGCCCCGTGTGATGGCCGGGACGCGGCGGGGGCCCGTGCCAGGAGCAGATGGCAGAGCAGGCTGCGCATTCCTGAGGCGCTCAACTTCTCCCTCTCCCCTTCCCTGCGAGGAGGGACAGATCCCGGGCTGGATTCACGCATGGCTTCGCCTCCAGCGTGGATGGAAAGGTGTTGGAAAAGGCAGGCGGATGACTTGGGTTTTCCTGGCCCACACGTGGATGATAACAATCCCCCCAATTCCCTCCCTGCCGTGGGACGGGGTGGAGGAGATGATTCCCTCAGGGATGAACCAGCCCCTTCCAAGCTGAACGCACACATTTGTTTTCCTGAACGTACATCTCGACACGCTCCGTGCACGCTCTGCCCTTGACCCTGCTTGCATGTGAGCTATAAAATTTTCCATTGATTTCCTGGAGGTCTGGAGCTTTCAGGCAAGGCTGTGTCCCTTTGAGCCATCCAGGTCTGGAGTGTGTTTAGGGGATGAGGTTTAGCCAAGTCTGAGGTCGCTCGGAGCTCTGCACGTGAGCAGATCTGCCCTTATCGTGCTGCTCTGCCGAGCCAGGGACGGGTCCCCGGGGTGCTGCTCCTCCAGCTGGGGCGAATTCTGGGGGGGTTTCACCTCCCCTCGAAGTCTGGGGCTGGTCCCTGGTGAAGGCACAGCTTCCAACCTGTTGCATTGTTCATAAATTCATCAAATTTGGCTCTCGGACATCACCACTGGGATTATTTTTTATGTTTCCCTGTAACGTCACTGTCGAGTTATGGTGCTTCAGTTGTTCTACATTTGCCTCGCTCTTGTAATGAGGTTTAGCCCGGTTTGTGCTTTCCCCCTCACTTTTGTAATGAGGTTTAGCCCATTTTGTGCTTTTCCCCTCACTTTTGTAATGAGGTTTAGCCCATTTTGTGCTTTCCCCCTCACTTTTGTACAGGTTTAGCCCAGTTTGTGCTTTTCCCCTCACTTTTGTACAGGTTTAGCTCAGTTTGTGCTTTCCCCCTCACTTTTGTACAGATTTAGCCCGGTTTGTGCTTTCCCCCTCACTTTTGTAATCAGGTTTAGCCCAGTTTGTGCTTTTCCCCTCACTTTTGTAATCAGGTTTAGCCCAGTTTGTGCTTTTCCCCTCACTTTGTACAGGTTTAGCCCAGTTTGTTTCTGCCTTCCTTGATCCCATCAGGAGCCAGGGCCCCCACCAGGAATCCTCCAGCTCCAAGGGAGCTCGGGCACGTTTCTGCTCTGAACAGGAAAGGAACCTCCTGCAAACCTTTCTGCTCCCCGCTCTGGCCAGTTCCCGACACCCGCCGGTCCCATTCCAGAGCGGGTGTGCTGAGTGAGCTCTCTCCACTTCCCTCCCACCCAGCTTTGAGCCTTCCACAGCACCCAAGATTCCCAGGAAGAAAAGCCTGGAGCGTGTGGGAGTTTGTCCCGTTATCTCCGTTAGTTCAATACTCGAGGATTTTTGCTTTGGAGTTGTGGTTTATGCAAAGCTGAGTGAAGCTAAGGCCGGGTTCTGCCTCAGGGATTCACACTGTGCTTGACATTGAGCAGTGTTTTGTCCTCTGAGCCCGGACCTGGAGCTGCAGGTCCCGGGGAAGCTGGAGGGAAGAGCTGTTTGGATTAGGGGAGCGGCAGAGGGCTGAGGTGAGGGCTCTGTTTGGGATGCATCCCCGTTGGGATGCTCAGGGGTGGGAGCTGTTCCTCCTTCCTTCTTGGCACCCAGGAAATGAGAGCAGCAGGAACATCCTCTGGAAAACTCGGAAGTGAGCTTGGATTATCTGAGGCTTGCTCTGTGGCTTTGGCACTTTCTGTTTAACAGGGTTGGCACGAGTTTGACTCTTTAAAGTTCCTCAGGATCCCTGTAAAGATGAGGATGCTCCATTTCCTTGCATTTTCGTCTGGAAAAGACGCTTGCTCGATCCAAGCATGTCCATTTCTGCCCGTGGGGAAGGACGAAGAGCAGGCTGTGGTGACGTTTGGGGTTTTTTCAGGCCCCTTGGGGTTAAGCTTTGATGTTAATGGTTGTTCTGCTGGAAACCTCAGGGCTTGTGCGAGGAGGTTCCAGGGAAGTGTTAAATCCAGCTGCGTCTGAAACAGGACACGGCTCCCACTTGGAAGTTGTCTTGTGTCTGGACAACGCCAGTGGCTTTCGTGAGGATCTCGTCTTTTCGCCATCCTGACTTCCTTTCCTTATCGCTGCTGGCTTCACACGTGAATTCCCATCAACAGGCGAGGCCTTGGAGGCTCCGATCCCAGCCGGATCGATTCCAAGGGTTTCTGAACGTGCCAGTCAGGAAGGCACTGTAGCGTAGCCTGATAAGAAATATTTTGAGTGTCCTGCTGTAGGTCTTGCCTTTCTAAACAAGAGCCATTCCAGGAGTTTAGCGAGGATTGATAGGATCAGGATGTATTTGCAGGGAGGGCTGGCTCCGATGGAGCAGCTGCAACTCGCCCGCAGTGGGAAGTGGAATCTGCTGCTCTCCCTGTGTGGCTGTGAGGGGGAAAAAGGGCCTAAAATTGAGGAGAAACTTCTTGAGTTGAGATGTATGTTCGGAATGAAGTGTTACGGGAGGGATTTGGGGCGTTCCGAGGGTGTGCTAAATTAATTCCAGTCTTAATTAAAAGGATGTACGTAACTCTTTTAAGAGTGCAAGCACATACTTGGGGTATGAAGCGAAATGGAATGTTTGGGATTTTTGGGAGAAATCCTTCCCTTGGAGGGTGGTGAGGCCCTGGCACAGGGTGCCCAGAGCAGCTGTGGCTGCCCCTGGATCCCTGGCAGCGTCCAAGGCCAGGTTGGATGGGGCTTGGAGCAGCCTGGGACAGTGGGAGGTGTCCCTGCCCAGGGCAGGGGGTTGGGGTGGGATGAGCTTTAAGGTCCCTTCCCAAACCATTCCGTGATTCCTTCAGTGCTGGGCGTGCTCTATGTCCCAGCATCCAGGACCTTGGGATCCAGCCGCTCCTTTGGGAGCCCATCCCGGCTGGAGAAAGCCCTGGAAGGTGTGGTGTGGGCAGAGCCACCTGGGCGGGGGCGCTGGGGTGACGCTGGAGGACGCTCGTCGGAAGGGCTCCATCCCGAGGGCACCTTTCCCTGCGCTCCCCGGGATCGGCCCCCGAGCCCCGCGTCTGCCGAGGCCCCGGTTCCGCGGCGTGACGCCGCCACACCCTTCTGGAACGGCGCGGGATCCTCGGGGAGAGGAGGAGCGGACGGGGTGGGGAGCCCTTGGTGGAGCTCCGCACCCACCCTTCAGCTGCTCCGCCGGCCGTCCCCGTGCCGGGCCAATCAATCCGGGACCGCTCCGTGCCGGGCTCCCCGGCCCTGCAGCTGCGCCGCGGTTACAGCACAAACGCCCTCAGTTATCCCGGTTGGACGCGAAAGCAGCCGCGCGTTCCACGGGAAGCGGCGATGCCAGAACGGGGAGGTCAGCGCTGTGCAGTGTTTTTCTGGCAAAGGAAAAAAACCCCATCGGATGGAAGGCGGTGCCTGGGGAATCTCCGGAGCGGCGGGATGAGCTCCGAGCGCGACTGGAGATAATGGGGCTCGGGGAGGGGGATTGAGCCAGGGAATATTGGACGGGATCCAGTCCCCCAAGCCCAATGGCCACCCTTCTTCGGGATGAAGTCATTGGAAGCAGCACAACCACTTATCCAGAGGGCCAACCTGCTTCCAGGAGTTTTGGGATCATGGTTTAAACAGGTTTTTGTGTTCCCAGCCCTCCGTGCCCGCAGGTGCTGCTGGCGCTGCCTCGTTTTTCCTCAGAGCAGCTCCAACTCATCAAATTCCGTCTCTTTTTTTATCCAGAAAAAGGCTTTTAGCTCTTCTTTCCCGCGGGATGGGGTGCTCAGAACTGTCAGCACCACACGATCCATCCCTCCAGGAACAGCCCCGCATCCAAGGGGATGGAGGCAATGTGTCAGAACATGTGGAAAAATCCCGCTGGAAGCATTAAAAACAAAAAGCGGAGAAAGCGTTCGTGCAACTCTGGAAAACGCCACTGATAAGGATCTTTTTGGGGCTATTCCAGCTTTGCCCGTGAAAAGATGAGCTCAAAGTACCAAGGTTTGGGTCTGGATTTGCAGTTTTCCAGACTTTTGGGGGCTTGGAGCTTGGAATAATCTTTTGGCTTCTAGCACAGCATAAGAGGGACCAAAGCTCCAGCAGCAGGAGGCACCTGGAAGCTGCTGGAGATGAGCATGGAGCTTGATCCTCTTTTCCTGGAGAGGGATGAAGCCAGTGTCCAGGTGATGGTCACAGCCCCTGGAACGGGCTCTGACGAGCTTTGGATGAATTTTGGTTGTGCTCTGCAGAAATCCGCAGTTTTTCCTCGTCGCTCCCCAGACCTGGATCCATTCTGAGGAGCAGCAATACATGGAAAATGGAATATTTTGCTTATTAAAGGCACTTGGAGTCGCAGCTCCGAGGTTGGCAACCAGAGCTCGGAGAGGCTGGAGGAGCTGGAGAGCTCATTGTTCCCCGTTTCCAAGAGAAACTTCCACGTGTGCCAGCACTTTTATTTATAATGCTGAAATAAATGGAGTCCATTTAAAGGTATTATTGAGGGAGCAGCACTTCAAATATATCATTTTTATGTTATTAGGCTGCTCGGAGTGAGGTGTCCTACTGCAGGCGGATAATCCATCCCCCTGCCTGGATTCCAGGCTGGAACTTACTGGAAGCTTTGCACCACAAGAATCCGAGCGAAGGGATTATTTTCAAGGGAAGAAAAGGGAGCTTGAGGAAAATGAGGCTGGAAGGCAGAACCTCAAACCACGGTGGAGAAATTTCCTGACAGCAGCTCCACATCTCGTGACCACCTGATGGCTCCTGAGCTTTTTTGGGATTTTAGCAGATGCCCAAAGGGGAGCTCAGCTGGCCGGGAAGGGTTTGGGGCGGGCTGCACCTGGAGTTGGGGCCGGCTGCCCCCCTTCCTTCATTCCATCCATTCTTTTTTTGTTGGAACAAGGGAAATCCTGAAGGAATCCAGACGTTTTGAGAACATCAAATGACTGCGCTGACCTTTGCAGGCTGTTCCTGGTGCTGGGATCCACGGAGTGAGGGAATGCTGCTGGCTGGGACGGGGTTTGGAGCGGGAAAGGTGGTGCAGGGAGAGCCGGGACAAGCAGCCAGATATTCCAGGGAACAGGAGACAGGGAAGATGGACTTGCTCGGGAACGCCGAGCTCGCAGAGGATCTGTGTCCAAGCAAGATCCCTGTGTCCAGCTGAATTCCCTGCAGCCAGGAATTGCCAGGGGCTGGTTCTGCACTGTGAAATCCATGGGGTGATCCTGTAACGCCGGGGCTGTGCGCGTGCCCTGCGAATTCCCCGTGGGAAGGCGGCCCAGGGCCGTGGCACGTGAGCGGGTGTAGGATAAAGAGGGATCATTCCCTGTGTATTTCCCCACTCTCACGGATGCAGAAATCAGGATTCAGCCATGGCCAGAGCTACCCCAGTAACTGTCGGAATCTGGCAGGAAAAGCTTTAAAAAAATGGGAAGAGAACGGATGTTGTACCTGGATTTGTCAGAGAGGAGTTAAACGCCGGCCGGAGGGAGCCCACAGAATCACAGAGAGGAGCAAAACAAGCTGCAAATGTGTGTGGAAAGTCCATTTAATTCCCAGGTTTTTGGGAGCAGGGGGTCTGGGGAGCCGGCTCTGGCTTTCATCTGCTCCTGGTGCAGCCTTGTCCGGCTTCCTCCAGGTTTTCCACGTATCCGAGTCCCTTGGGAGCTAAGAACAAGCCCGAAGGGTTTTTAGCCAAAAAGGGATTTTCGTGTGAACTTTGGAAGCTTAGGAAGAAACTTTTCACCTTGAGCTGTGCATCTTGGTGTGAGGCTTCCAGGGAGCTCCAGGGCTGCACCAGTTGGATACTGGAGGGAAAAGGGCTCGGGAGATGGAGGGGGGGGAAGCTTCCTCTGGAGGCTCTTGGATGAGCTCTGTGTTATTAGAAGTCATTTAGTGCCATCAAGGAAGTGCCTGGAGGCCCGGGCTGGGATCTGTCATTCCCAGTGTGGTGGCCAGGCAGAACAAGAACCAGAGGGAAGAGCAAATGAGGTGAAGGAGAGGAGGCAGAATCCCGGATTCTGGCTCAGGGTGTCCAACATCACGATTTTCCAGGACTTTTCTTCCAGTTCTGGTATCCCTGCAGCTGCAGGAAGGTCCCATCCCTGTGGCGAGGCGAGGCTTCTGTCTGGTGTCTGTAAATTCCAGTCTCAGTGTTCCCAACACCCAGCAAATGTTCGGTTTTTGGGGAATATCGGAGCCCTGTGGCCGTGCTGGGATGGTGGGAGCGATGTGGGAAGCAGAGGTTTGCAGCTGGAAATGAATGGACTGGGGGAGTTGCAGATCAAGGGAGGTCGTGAGCGTGGCTGAGAAGCCAAGGGGAATTTATCCATGGAAATCCATCTGCAGGGGCCTGTGTTCCTGCGGGAAGGATTCCTGGAGCTGCTGGGTGAAGCCCCCCTTTCCCACAGCAGCTCCCTCGGCAAATCCGAGGCTGCGAGCTCGGGGTGAGGACCGGGCTCCCCTGGGAAAGCTCTGGAGCTCTCCTGCTTCAGTGGAGCCGTTTTCCCAGGGCCCGAGGCTGTTCCCCAGCTCCTTCCCAGGGCTGCTGCCCCAGCGGGAGCTGCTTGGAGCCCTTGGCCGTGCTGCGGGGCCGGAGCCGTGTCCCGGTGCGGGATGGGGCTTTGCAGAAGGCATTCCCTGGATTCAGCTCTCTCCTTCTCCTGAGGGGAAAACCGGAGCTTTCCGTAGGTCTGCGACCTCTTCCCAGCGCGGGAGCGGGGATGGGGAACGCTGACAGACCCCAAACCTCGAGGCTGTTTGGGATCCAAACCCGAGGGCCGCCCTTGGCTTTGGCTGCCTCCGCCTCTTGTGCCCGGGGAATCTGTCCCAAAAAGCTGCAGGTTTGGATTCCTGGGGGGTTTGGAAAAACCTGCCTGTCCCTTCTCCCCGGCGTCCTCCAGGCGAGTCCTCCCAAAGATTTCAGCTGGAGATGTGGCACTTCTTCCCTCGTTCCCTTCTCCAGGACCTTCTGGGAGTCTCTGGGAGTTGTTTCCCTCTCTGGTGCTGCAGCTCCAGCTGGTTCCTCCTCAGCCATGCAAACAATAATTAATAAATGGGATTTCCACCAATCCTGGAAGGGCCGTGGCTTTATCCTAAAGTATCCTGAGGCTCAGGGTGGCTTTTTCTTCCCATGGAGGGTGAAAATAACTGGTTTTCCTAAAGTTTTATGGATTTCTGGTTTATCTTAGGGCCTGTTCTCACCTTCCTGTGATAACAGCAGAGCTCTCCATTGCATTTTCCTTTTCTCCTCAAGGGTTTGCTGGAATTTTGGGGTTTTATGGCACCTTGGCTGTCCTTGCCATCTCATGCTCTCTTTTTCTTCCTTGTTTTTGGCCTCAGCAGTTGTGAGATCCCCGAAATCCTCGTGAAAGCTTCAGCTGAGCCAACTGGGGGCATTCACTGAGGCCCACATTCCTTAGGGATTGATATGATTGACATAAACTTCAACTCGGGTGCGTTTGGTACGGATATTCCTGAGCAAATGGTTAAACTGAGGAAAGACCGAGGGAACAGAAGTTTGCTTTCCCTGCTACTGTTTTTGTTTTCCTTTTGCTGTGTGGCCACAGGGAGAATTCTCCTTCTGGAATCCCAGGGTTTTCTTTCCCTCTCTCCCTGATTTTGGGTTTGAGCTCCCCCCCCTCCTCCCGGCTCCTTTGGATGAGGGAGATGAGGAGGTTTCTTAGGAATACTCCGTTCCCTCCTTGTTTCCTGCCAGTTGGCATCTCCGCAGCCTGGATGGGGATGCAGGAGATCTCTCCTGTTCCTTGAGGTTTGCTGCTGCTCGCTCGAGTTTCCCTGAGCTCCTCTGGGCAAAACCAGCCGGATTTAACTGGGAAAAGCCCACCCGGAGCTGGGCTGTCCCTGGCTGTGTTTGCTCGGGAAGGAGCAGCCGCTGCTTCGAGTTTTGTCTGGGAATGGGAGCAGAGAGGACGATTTGGGGTTTTGTTTGCATTCTGCACATCCAGCCCCCGGAGCGCTCCAGGGTGGCATTTTCATCCCGATCCAGCTGTTTGCAGCTGTGTTCCTGCTGCTCGGGCTCCCAGATGTGCCGGGCAGCTGCGTCCAGCCCCAGCTGTGGTTCCGTGGAGCTCGCTCAGAGCGGGGCAGGGAGAGGAGGTGGCGGATGCCTGAGGGGCTTTCTGGAGGTGTCCCCTCCAAGCTGGGTTCCTGGAGAAATTCCCATTCCCTCGGGTGGTCTGGCAGCTCCTGGGATCCCTCAGAAATGGCCGGGGAGGGATCCCAGCGCTGGTGGCCCTTTGCTGGGATGGGCACCTGCCAAACGTCCGTGGATGTGCTGGTGTGGGTTGGGGTTGGACCGTGAGCTCCAAATGCCATTCCCAGCTCCCTGGAAAAACCCCAGGTTCCTGCTCTGCTGAGTCACCTTCCACAGGGGTCCTGCCCTGAGCTGATTCCTGCCCCAGGACAGGGCATCTGAGCGCTCCCGTCTCCTCAGATTAATGGGAAGATGGATATTCCTGACCCAGGCTCCGGGGAATTTAACAACCAACAAATTCCACATGGTGGATTCCCACAAGGATTTCAGCACCTTATTCCAGCCTCCAAACCATCCAGAGCAGCCATGGTCAGGAAAAAGGGGAGAGGAGGCACAAACATTTCCTTAAGGAAGTGTTGGATCCAGAGAATGGATCCAGCTCCAGAAGAATTCCTTCTGTGGGCTGAGCCATCGGGAAACCTGGAGGATTAGTTTAGGTTTTGACTTTGGATCTGAGCTCTTTTTTGGCTCAGTTCCTTCCCTGGAAAAGATGGATCTGATGATTCATCCCCACGAGGGCTGGGTACCTGGAAGCACAAAGATCATGGAATCCTGGAATGGTTTGGGTGGGAAGGGACCTTCAAGATCATCCAGTTCCAATCCCAACACCTTCCACTGTCCCAGGCTGCTTCCAGCCCCGTCCAGCCTGGCCTTGGACACTTCCAGAGATCCAGGGGCGGCCACAGCCTCTCTGGGAAATCCATTCCAGGGCCTCCCTACCCTCCCAGGGAAGATGGAAGGGATACTTTGGAATTGGCAATTGGCTTTTTTCCGTTTTTTAACCCATCTGGGATCTGGGGCTGCTCTGGGTTTCCCCCTGGAGCTGCTGCTCCGCACTCCATGTGTCCAGCTGATGGAAAGCAGGAGGTGGGATGACATCATCCCACCCTGCAGGAACCTAATCCCGCTTGACAGGGGCAGACCTTTCCCTTTTCCTTTTGTTTTCCCTTCTTTTTCTCTTTCCACAGAACCCCTGTCCTTTTTGGGAACGGGCAGAGGATGAAACCAGCTTGGAGAGCCCTAAAAGAGCCTCCCTGTGGCTTCTCCAGCTTTTATTTCCCTCTGGCTTCGGCTCCATCCTTTTCCAGTCGCATCCTCTGCGTTCCCTATCTTTGATTAGAAACAGGACCTGTTCCAAATCCCATTTAGGGTTTTAATAACCCTGAGCGCATCCTCTGAGCATAGAACGAATCCTTGTGGGAGGATCCCAGGTGAATCCCGGGGTCTTGGGAGCCGGATGTTCCGTGCTGCTGGCTGGGCATGGATGAGGGGTGCAAAGAGATGGAAAAAGGGATTCTTTTCCTTGGGAACTTCCTATATTTTAGGGGGAAAAAGGGGAATGGTTCCACAGAGAAGCTGTGGCTGCCCCTGCATCCCTGGAAGTGTCCAAGGCCAGGCTGGATGGATCTCGGAGCAGCCTGGGATAGTGGAAGGTGTCCCTGGGGTGGAATGGGATGATCCTTAAGGTCCCTTCCCATCCAAACCATTCCATGATTCTCTCTGGAGGGAATAGCAGTGCACTCGAGGAAGCTGACATGGAGTGGTGTCTATCCAAAATATTATTGGGAAAGGGGGAATTTTTAATTTTTGTGGCAGAAATGTAAATAATTAAATTTTAACTGTGTGATTCTGTGCAGAAAGGGAGCAGGGAAATTCCTCTCGTGAACCTTTAATTAATTTTGACAAGGAAAACACACCAGTTTTTCAATGGAATATTCTCCGTTTAAACTTTTTGCTCCTCCTGAGGATGTCCATAAATCTTCCTATTAAAATGTTATCAGGTCTGGGAAAACTTCCCATTATTCCTTCGTTCCTTCAGCCTTCCCTTCACCTGGGGCTGGATGTTGTTTGTTGGGAATTTTAATCTATTTTCTCCCCATCACCACCGAATGAATAATCCAAGTTTTTTGCCTGAGCTGCCTAAATTTGGAGCAGGCTCAGGTTTTTGCCTTGGGGAGCAAAATTCCCCCCAGGAACGATTGGATCCTGGAAGAGGGATCTGATTCCTTTCCATAGGGCCCTGCAGCTGTGCCAGCCTCAGCACCTCCCGCTCCGGCTCAGGGCTGTTGATGGGCTGCAGCAGAATCTCTTTTCCTTCCAGCCTTTCCCGAGATCTCTTCCCACCTGGAATCCTGAGCTCCGGGAAGGCCGTAAATCCTGTCAGAGCTCCGTGGTTTGTAACGGGACCTTTTCCCCAATAATTCACGTTTCCAGCGCTTGTGGTCACGGTGGGATTTGCCCACAGGACCCGTGAGCTGGGTTTTTTTTTTTCCCTGGATGAATTGTGCTGCCCTTCCCCGTGCTTTTCCCAAACCCTCGGCGCAGCTGTGGCTCCGTCTTTTCCCCGGGCAATCTTTGTGTGGGTCGGGACTGACGGGTTCAGAGGGAGCCGGATCATCCGCCAGGAAACCTGGAGCACATCCCCAAAACTCTCGGGTACCCCTCGGGTCTCAGCACAGCCCCCAGGCCTTGGCTGTGCTCCCATGAAACCGGGAATGCCGCGGGCTGGATCGTGGTCCGGACACCTCCATCCCAAACCTGTGCAGCCTCTTTGGATTCCAGCCTGGATAAAGCTCCCCAGGAAACCTCTTCTGCTGGATTCCTAGAGAGGGGGAGAAGTTTCCAAGCTCCCAAGTTCAGCGGGGTTTTCTCACCTCCAAAAAATGCCTGGAGTTGCAATGTTGGCGATAAAAGATTTTTCAGGGCGTGGGTCCCTCTCCCCAGCTCCCTGCTCATCCCAAGGAGCCGTGTCCAAAGAAAAATACGGAGTTTTGAGCAGGAATAAATTTTGCAAGGAACCAAGCAGGGAGAGGAGCCGCTGCTCTCTTCTTCCGGCTGATCCCATTTGTGCTGAGTTCCCAAATATTTCGGGAGGGTAACGACCCGGAAAAGGGGGGAAGAGCTCAGCGTGTGAACAAAGGGCTCCTAGATGTGTGTGTTTTTAATCAAACTGGATTCATGGCGCCTCCAAAGCCTATTCCTGGGCGCAGGAATGGGGTTTTCCCCAGGAATTCTGTGGGGAAAAGCTGGGGCAGTGCCCAGGTTGGTGCTGGGCTGCAGGGCTGGGCGCGGAGGGGCTGGCAGGGATCGGCCACTCCGAGTTTTTAGCTCTTTTTGCCGTAATCGAAATGCGGGCCCGGTGCAGAATTCCAGCTGTGCCCGCCGCCTGGAGCAGAGAGAGGGAGCACATCTGGCCAGATGTGCTGGCAAAGGGGTTGGCAGCGCCAGCCCAGCCGTGAGGGCTGTGACGGTCCCGTCGCCTTCGTGGTGGTGACGCCCAAAATGTCCCGAAATCCTGCTTAAAAACAGCCCGGAATCTCTCCCCTTCCCCTGGTTATTCCAGAATCCCTACAAATGGATTTCCAGGGAAGGGGTTTCGGTGTGGGACAGGGAGAATTACAGAGAAAAGTTACTCTGTGCTTTGTGCTCCGCTTTGGTTTAATCATGTGGTGAACGAAGCCTCCAAATGTCTCTTCTGGGATCCAGAGGGAAGCTTTGCAAGGAAAATGGGAATTTCTGAACTCAGCGGGGTGAGGGTTATTAGGAGTCCTGGATAATGGAAATGTGCTGGGTATCAAATAATGTAATTTATCAATCACTGAGTGACGTAAATCAGCGCTCAGTGTAAATCTTTGTCCTGTCACTTTCCCAGATCCTCTCAGACTGGCTTTGAGCGAGGGGTTTTTCCACTGGATTCACTTGGAAAACACATTTTCCAAGGTGCCAGACGTCTTTGTGCACGAAGAGCTTTTTTTTTTGCAAGGATAATTGGGTATTTTTTGAATAAGTTTGTGGTGATTTAAGTGAAGAATTGACTGGTGGAAGGTGTCCCTGCTCCTGGCAGGGGGTTGGAATGAGCCGAGCTTCGTTCCCTTCCAACCCAAACCATTCCACGGGTCTGTGGAGGTGAGGTCATAAAAAGAGCCCGGACTTTGATCCCCTTTTGCGTTTGGCTGGAATCTGGAAAGCGCGCGGAGCTGAAACTTTTCCAGGGCGACCCGGAGCGAGGGCCGGTGGCGACGCCGGGATCACCAGCCCTGCGTGGCACCAAATTGCTGCCCCCAGGGGGAGGGTAAAGGGTCCGAGGTGACATTTTGGAGCGGGGCCCTGCCCTCATCCCGCTCTCCTCCAGCGCTTCCACGCGGTGTCCGCGCCGCTCAGACGTTCCCCTCCCGTCCTGCCAAATTTCCAGCTGCTGCAGATGAACGTCGAAGTTCCTCTGAGCTCATTGCCGAGGCGAGCAGCTGGCCCTGTTGGAATATAGGCTTGGATGGGGCTCCTTGGGATGGGAATGTCATTAATGCCTTTGTGTGAAGTGAAATGAAGTGCGGTGAAACGAAATGAAATGAAATGAAATTCCTGCCCCGCGCGCCCCGCAGGATTTCGGCGCTCGGAGTTCGAGGGGAATGAGGAAAAAACCCTTTAGTGGAGCTCTCAAAGTTCAGCCCCCAGCAGGGACGAGTCAGTTTGTGACCCGGGCGTTCCCGGCGTCTGAAGGTGCTCCTGAAATCCCAATTTCCTGCTCTTTATTGCGCCGGGAACGTTGGGCCTAATTGGAGTCAGTAGGGAAAAGACAGCGTTAGGGTGATGATGATGATGATGGTGATGATGATGGAGCTGCTGGGATTGTGAAAATGAGGCATTTCCTGGTGTCTCCTGGCCTGTCAGCAGGCTCTGAGAGCTGGAATGAGTCGGGATAAACCTCGGGATCCCTCCTCTTGCTGGCTGGGTTTTCCTCACCTTCCTGTGGGGAGGAGTGGCAGGAGGGAAAATCCTGTCCTGGTTGCAGCCGGGAGGTGGAACCCGGATCTCCAAACTCTCTTTCCAACCCCAAGCACGTCAGTCTCCATTCCCAAAATGCTTTCCCTAAAATGCAGGTGCCAGCTCTGGGGAGCATCCCCACAGTTTCCCCCTCAGCAGGGAGAATCCGAGGTGGGAATTCCACCGGCAGGATGGGCCGTGGGATGTGCAGGGCCCTGTAACAAATATTGGTGTGTGCAAAAAGAAAAGGAAGGAAGGGGGGGAAAAAGGAGGAAAAAAGAAAGGAAAACCCCCACCTGCCTTGTTTTCAGCAGCCCTGATCCCACTGTCTCTCCTCGGGACATCCTGCTCGGCAGCCGAGCCCTCTCCCCAGAGCTTTTCCACACCCCCTCTCCTTCCTGCCCGGAGAACGTGGCGCTGCAGGTGGCAGCTGTTTGCTTTGTGGTTACGGATCCGCGGAGAAATTAAGAAGGGAGGAAAGAAAAAATCCCCAACTTTTCCTTTTTTTTTAGGTTGAGGGGGTGGAGTCGCTCGGCCTGTTCGTCTGGGGTGTGCATCCAACTCCAGGGCTGGGATGGGAGCTGAGCTCCCAGCGTGGAATCCCAGACTGGGCTGGGTGGGAAGCGGCCTTGAGCTCCTCCAGTTCCAAGCCCCTGCCGTGGGTTGCTCCAGGTTGCTCCAAGCCCCGTCCCTCGAGCACTTCCAGGGATGGGGAGCTCCCACCTGTGAGCATCCGGGTGTGGGGAAGGAACGCGGGCAGGCAGGGAGGAATTGGGCGACAATTCCGAGGGAGGGATTGCTCTCCGTGACCTTCCCTGGGCAGCTCCCAGGGCTGGCAGTGCTCCTGCTGCCTCCAAGGATAATGCACTTGGATGAGGGTTTTTAGGATGGGAAAGAGCAGGATAAGCAGGATCATGGTGTGGAGCCTTCCAAACTGCACCCGGAGTATCCATTTCCTGACAGATCCGTGGTATCCAAGCTTCCCTTGGGGTTTCTTGTTGATCCGTGTTTGGATTTGGCATTCAGGGACTGCAGCACCCAGAGCTGCTGCCTGAGCAGCACTGAGCATCCAGAGGCTCTGGAAAGCTGGGAAGGAGCAGCACTGAGCATCCAGAGGCTCAGGAAAGCTGGGAAGGAGCAGACAACTGTGCCAGCCTTGTCTTTCCTTCTCCTCATCCCTCCTGGCACAGCCTCCCAGCAGTGGAAGGGGACGTGGGTCCCATCTCTCCACGCTGGAAGTGTTCCTTTGTAGGCTTTGGGAACGGGGTGAGCGGGAGAGCTTGGAACAGCCAGGGAATGTTTGTAGGATGACACGGTTAATGGCTGCCCCACAAATTTCATGGATGTGCTAAAGGTTCAGGATGGCCATGGGAGCCGGGGTGGGAAGTGGGCGAGTGGAGACGCTGTCAGGAGCGCGGGGCTCCCTCCAGGACCACCCAGGAATGCTCCATCTTCCGGCAGATGTAGCCGGAGATTCCCGCTCCTGGCAGCGGCTGCAAGGATGAGTGGGCAGGATGGAGCAATCCCAGGGGCCGGAGCTTCCGGATCGCCCCTGCTCACGTCAGCGGGGTGCTGGCTGGGGAACCAGGAGCAGGGATGCCGGGATAAATAGGGATGGAGCCCGGACGCTGCCGTGGGAGCTGCGGCTGAGAGCTGCCCTGTGCCTGGAGAGGGATCTGGGAGAGATCTCCAGGAAAATCCCATGGGATCCCATTGCCGGGAGGGAACGTGGAGGCACTGACCTTCCAGGTGAGGGTCTCTCCCGGTTTGCTGCTTGTTTCCAAGCCCTGCCACCCACATGGAGCCAGAATTCCTCGGGAGGAAGGTTGGAGCGAGCCCTCGGGCTCTTGGGATGGTTCACTGAGGAGCTTTCCCTGTCCGGTGCTCTCCCCATCCCACCCATTCCTCCTGAGAGGAGGGCTCATCCTCCTTCCTCCCGTCCCGGGATCTCCGAGCCCGCTCCTGCGGGGAGCAGGCGGCGAGGGGGAGTCGGGATGGGTTTGGGATGGCTTTGGGATGGGTTTGGCGCTTGGTTGGTTGGGTCGGGGTTGGTTTGTTTGTTTGCTCCCAGTTTGTTTCCTCTGGCTCCAGCTGGAGCCGTGCCCCGAGCTCCGGGGGGTGTTTTTGGGGAATCAAAGGCCCTTTCTGCTGTGAAATGCAAATGCGAGGGTGCCGCGCGAGGCAGGCCGAGGGCTTTGGACATTTATGTATTTATGTTTATAAAAGCCCTTTTATTTCCTCGGAATCCTGCGGCTGTGCTGCTCTAACAAAGTGAGCTCTGATTAAATTTGTGGGTTTTGTCCAACCTGCAGACAAGGCCGACTTCTGGAAGTGCTTTAAATCCCATCAGTTCCGGCAGGCTTTTCCTCTCAGAGCTCATTACAGCATTTTCCTCCTTCGTTTCTTCCTGTCCAGCACTGGAACCCAAATATCCTGCCCTGGGATGCATCTCGGAGGTGAAATCCCTGGAATTCTGCATGGGTTTTATCACAGGAATTCTTGCTTTATTGATAAGGTTTTTGGCACTACATGAATCCACTCAAACCCTTGGTTCTTTGGGGATGTTGTTGTTGTTGTTGTTGCTGTTTTTACTCATTTTACACTTTTCCCATCCCTTTTGTTCCCTGGTTTTCCACCTTTTTACCTCTCCCGAGGTAAAATCCTGTGCAGTATCATTATTTCTGGAATGAGCCTGGACGTTCATTACGGCTCAGGGAAAACGAGCTGGGTTTGGTCCTCTGGTTTATTATTGCAACTGTCTTGGCTTTAAAACCAATTAAAAGGGAAAATTGAATAAAACCTGGGAATCTGGGGCAGTATTTTAGTCTGGGGTGTTGTGCAGCCCGGAGTGGCTGTGAGGCAGGGCAGGAGCTGTAATTCCAGGGATGAGTTGGAGAAATCCTTCCCTGTGAGGGTGGGGAGGCCCTGGAACGGATTTCCCAGAGAAGCTGTGGCTGCCCCTGGATCCCTGGGAGTGTCCAAGGCCAGGCTGGACAGGGCTTGGAGCAGCCTGGGACAGTGGGAGGTGTCCCTGCCCATGGCTGGGGTGGAATGAGACGAATTTTAAGATCCTTCCAATCCAAACCATTCTGCGTGAGGCCTCTGGGCTGGGAACAACTGCTCTGTACCCAGAGCTGCTGCCTGGAACCGGGAAATTGGGAATTCCGGGCTTAAAAACCAAAGCAGACCGGTAGGGGATGTATCCCTGCGGTGGGAGCCGTGGGAAGCTCCTGTGGGGAGCAGTGGGATGCTGAGGAGCAGATGCAGCCAAGGTGCTGCTCCGCTCAGTCCCTCAGCCACAGCCACGTTATCCCAGTCCCGTTTCCCTCCTCCCCTGGCAAGAAGGGCCATTCACTGGGAGTGGGAAATGCCAGGGATCCTCCTGAGGGATGCTGTGTCTGCAGGCGGTGGCTCAGAGCGCGGAGGTTTTCCAGCGTTGTTTTCCCACCGTGAGTCCTGGTTTGGTCTCCCTGTTCCTGGTGGCTCCCGAGCTGTTTGCTGGGCTGGCGGCAACTCCGGTAAAGTCTGGATGGGCCGGGGAAAGTCCGAGGGATTCTCTCCCCTCGGGAAAAGGCCTGGCTCGGATTCGGGGGCTGCTTTTATCCCTAGTGCTCGTGGTCCAGCTCAAAACTGCGGCAGCTCCTCGCTCGCGTTCCCTGCCTCCCAGGGAAAGGCTTTTGGACAAAACGCTGCTCTCGTGGGGTTTTCCTTCAGGGGCAAATCTTGCACCAGAAAATTCCACAGAAAGCTCTCGGGAGGCGTGAAATGTCCCGGCCTCGCAGTTCCGAACTCCGCTGGGAAAGGGGGAGGTGGAGGTGGTGACCTCCTGATGCCCAGTGATTGACCTGGGTGTGAGGGAATGGGAAGGAGCTTCAGGGATGATCCCAGAGTGTGGAATGAGCCCTTTTGAGGGGGGATCCCTCCAAGCACCCATGGCTGGAAGTGGCTCCGAGTTGGATTTATCATCTTTTAACTTTGCTTTTTAATCAGAACCCCCCCCGCCCTGTCCTCCAGGACACGTTGTTCCCTGGAAGGCTGGAAAAGCAACTCCTTTTTGCTCCGTCCAGTGTTCAAATCCCTTTTTCTGTGTGTGGAGAGGAGGATTTTGTCCGGGTTTGGGGGGGAATTTGGAGACCTGAGGAGATGCTGGAATCCTGAGGCATCCGGAGCATCCCAAGGACTCCGTGTGCTCCCCTGGAGCTCCATCCCAGCTCTGAGTTAAAAACAAGAGTTGCAGCTTTAAGTTTGAGCAGATGGGTTCATCCTGCTGGACCCCAGAGCAATGAACACAACAAATAATTCATGGATGCACAACGTCCCCAGGGTCCTCCCGAAGCCTTTAATCACTGCCTGGGGCTTTTCTCCCTCCATGCTAATGAGCCTCTCTGTTTTCCATGGACGTTTCTCCTCTGCAATGGTGCTTTAGCTCAGGAATTCCGGATTTAAAGCGAGACAGAGTCAGGCTTTGAGGCAGCAGAGCAAGTGCTCCTCCTGTCCCGAAAATTTTCTCGGGAAGTCTGAAAGGGATTTTTCTCAGCAGCTGTTTGTGTCTTCGGGGCTGGAATTAGGTGACCTATATTCCATGGAAGGGCTGCGGGACAGGGCTCGTCCCGAGGCAGGAATTTCACTCCTGATGAATAATAATCAAATCAAAGAGGAGGAAACCACATCTGACTCCTGATCCCGCTCGGACTCTGCCCGTTCCCAGGAGCCAGCGTGACTAATGGGATTGCTCCGGGGCAAGCTGCATGTTTGACTGGAGTAAAAATAAAATCCAGAAGCCCAGACTGATGTGTGTGACGTGAGTCATCCTCAGGCTTCTGCAGCTCCGTCCCCACTCCGTGGGATCAGACAGCAGATCCCTGCCGAGCTCCGTGCCAGGGCCGGGAAGGGCACGGAAAGTCCTGCAGAAATAACTGGGAGGCGGCTCGGCCGCGCTTGGATCTGCTCTGACTCCACGGCTGGGATATTGGGGCGCGTCATCCGGATTTTGGCGTGGTGTACAGAGGGCTGCTCGGCCTCTCTGCGATCCCAGCGTCGGGGTTTTCCAGCTGGGATCGCTCCTTGCGCAGCCACGGGCAGCGCGTGGCGTTCCCACCTTTCCCGGCCGTGCTGGGGCTTGGAGCAAGCCGGGGTAGGGAAAGGCGTCCCTGCCCGTGGAGCAGGACGAGCTCTGAGGTCTTTCCCAAGCCCGGGCATTCCGAGGTGGCCGCCGGAAGGGCCGGGGCGGCCAAAGCGCGGTGGCTTCGCGGGGAGCTGCGGAATCGGCCGGCGAGGCTTGAGCTGGGAACGGGAAGGGCAGGGAAGCATGTTTCCCTCTCTCCGTGCTCTCCACGAGCAGCCACGGCCCATGGAGACACAGAGGCACCTCCAGGACCTCGGATCGTTCTCCGGAGGTGTCCTGGTTCTGCTCCAGGAAGGATTTCACCCAGAATAGACCCAGTCTGGCTCCAGGTGGAGCAGGAGCCATCCCGAGCCGGGGCTTTGAAGGTGCTCAGGTCATTTCACACTTGGGGGTGAGAACTGGGCCAAAGAAGGGATAATATCCCAGATTTCCACCCAAAAGCAGGCAGGAGTTGATATCTTGGACTGTGCTGGGGTTGAGTCATTGAGTTTGGCTCCAGGAGCAATTAGCTGGAACTGCAGTCGGTGCAAACCAAACTGGATGGAGGCACAGGGAAGGTGCCAAAAGTCGGAAAAGGCGCCGAGATTTGAAGGGGTTGGGCTGAATTCCTGCCGGGATGGAGCTCCCCTCCCTGAGGGCCTGCGGGCAGTGACCTTGAGGGGGTGACACCGTTAAAATGTCCTCAGGGAACACGATTATCCTCCTCTTCTTCACCCAAAACCCGAATTAAATCCCCTCCCAATAACTCTGCTCGGGAAATGTGTCTCGGGGCAGATAAAAATGAAGCTTAAAAAAAAAAAAAAACAAACCTTCCGGTAGTTTTTGGTTGTATAACACTGAAGGCATCACTTATTTCTTGCCAAACCCCCCCTGATAAGACCCCTCTGTGTTTTTCCTTTTAATTAAAACGAGGCGCGCTTTTTTTTTTTTTTTTTTATGTACAAATAAAACATCGGTGCCATATTTTTCCTTTATGGAATATTATGTCACGGCAGGATTTGTGGCTGCTCCAGACGCTGAATTCCCGGCGGGAGGGAAGTAAATCTCCTCGAGTGCATTCTCCAGTCGTTCCCTCCAACACTCCTCGCTGATATAAAGAGGCCCAGTGCCTGCTCATAAATATTCCCGGCTTTCCAGAGGATCCTGGATGCCTCTGCTGCTTTAATGCTTGGGATTAAGAGTTGCAAGAGGGACATAAATTTAATCTCTGGACCTACAGAAAGGAAAGGGCTCTCTCCGTTTGAAAATGTTTTTCTTTGTAATAAAAGCAGCAGAATTATTGATGGGAGTTGCTGGGACTTGCAGGGTTGGTGTTTTTTGGGTTTTTATTTTAGTTTTTATTTAATTTTATTTTCGTTACAAATGCCCTGGAGCAGGGGGTGTTTATTCTGTGCCAGCACAACCCCAGGCGGGGCTGCTCCCGGATTTCTTGGTGGCATTTGGATTTGTTGTCCCAGGAAAGGAGGAGAACAGCAAGGAACGTGGGAACGTGGTGGGGTTTTGTGTGGGTGACACTTGGATGGGGCTGGATCTGCAGCAGGAGGCCTGGAATGATCCAGCTCTTCCTGGTGGCCTTCCCCAGGGAGGGAGAAGAGAAAACCGCTGGACACGAGTGAGAAATCCGTGGGATTTTGGGAATTAGGAGGAGATGGAGTCAGCAGCCCTGGAAGTGTTTATTAGATTAAAGGGAGCTGTGACTCAGTTTTGGGGACATGCAGGAAGTTCTTGTCCAGTTCAAGATGTTCGTCCCGTAGTGGGGAATCTCCTGCCCTGCCAGGGAGGGAGAGCAGAAATCCCGGGAGTTTGAGAGTGGGATTCCTGCAGATTTAGAAGGAAAACTTCACGCTGGAGAGGGGCTGGTGCCAGTTCCTGCTGAAACCCGGACTTTGGAACCTCGGGAAGTGCCCTCCCAACCCATGGATTTGTTGAATTACTGGAATTAATTTGAGGGGGGGGATCCTGCTGTGCCTTGTTGGGGGGGGGGGGGGTGGGGCGTGCTGCTGGAATCATCCCGTCCATCCGGAGGAGAACGCGCTCCCAAATATTCCAGTGCCTGATCCGGGCATTCCTGGGCTTGAATTCCAGCCAGTTTGCTGGAATGATGTCATTTGGAGAGCTGGCACGGGGAGAAGTCTCCTGACTTGCAATCCTAAACCGCTTTCCACCTGCCTTTCCATCTTGGCTGCGCACGGAGGAAAGGAAGGAAGGAAAATCCATTGTTTCCCATCCCCCTCGGTGTTTTGGGCCTGGAATATGAAATATTCCTGGTTTCCCTCCCAGGAAAGGTGAACTTGGAGCATTTCTCATGTGGTTTTCGGGGTGTTTTTGAGCGTGGCCCCCCCCTGCTGCTGGCAGGGTCTGACTGCTGCCCAGAGGAGCTGCTCTGGCCCCCCTGCCCTTTCCCCACGAGCTTTTCCCAAGGGAAAACTCAAAAAGCACAAACTCTTTCTTCCCTGCTCCCCTCACCTCCTGGCTGCCCCCGGCTCTCTCCCCAGGACACGTTACTGGGTTTCAGTGGAAAGGCTCTGGGAGCCCCCCGGAGTTTCCAAGGGGTCTCTCACCCTCTCAGCTCCCTCTCCTTGGATTCTTCTTCTGGACTCTTCCCTTGTCCAGCTCCTCTTATCCCTGACCTGCAGGACCCTCTGCTTTTCCTCTCTCGGCCTCCTCCTCCATCATTACCTGTCACCATCCTCTCCTTTCTCAGGGTTCCTTCCCTCTTTGGAGATTTTCTTTGTTCCCTTTTCACCTTTTTTTTTTTTTTTTGGCTTTTCCTGCTGCTGCTTTTCCAGCCCAGGACAAAATTTCTGCAAATACCTTTGAAGTCATTTCATCTTCCTTGCTCCGACGGCTGCAGCCAGGATTAGGGCAGTGCCAAGCAACCTTCCCAGAACTTTTCCATAGCTTCCTTTAACCCTTAAGATCCTCTGTTGTCTCCTTATTTAATTATCAAACTTCCTGGGTCATGGAATCCCAGAATTATTTGGATTGGGAGGGACCTTAAGCTCATCCCATCCCAGCCCCCTGCCATGGGCACCTTCCACTATCCCAGGCTGCTCCGAGCCCGTCCAGCCTTGGGCACTGCCAGGGATCCAGGGGCAGCCACAGCTGCTCTGGGCACCCTGTGCCAGGGCCTCCCCACCTTCCCAGCCAGGAATTCCTTCCCAATATCCCATCTATCCCTGCCCTCCTTCTTGGACTGCTTTGTGCTGGCCAAGCTTTGGCCTCCCGGAGCCCTCTGGAAGCGAAAGATTTCCTTCTCCGTGTGCAAAATCCACGGGAGTTGTCAAGGAGCCGCTGGGATCTCGGGTCAGGGGGAAGCTGGGGGCAGGAGAGATCCTGCAGGGTTTGGGATTAACGTCAGGCAAGGACAGGGAAAGGGAAAGGGGAAAAGGAGAACAATTCCCCGCTGGAACACGTGGCTGTGCATTGTCAGCCCGGCGATTCACGCCGGGTGGAATCCGTTCCAGAGCACGAGAGCACATTCACAAACACGGGATTTTGGACCTGCTGGAGCAGGGATTTGTCTCTAGGATGGCTCCCTCAAGGTGTGGCCTGTGTTTGGTGGGTCAGCCACTTTACAGGAGCAACGTGCTCCATCCCTGACTCGGATTTGTGGCATCAGCAATTCCTGAAGCAGCTTCAGAGCAGGGAAAATGTTTGGTTTGGATTTTTTTTCTTTTTTTTCTGGCTCCGTCCTTTCCAACGTCTATTTTTTAACCTAAAGTACGTTCTTGGCTCGGCCAGGAAGGCCAACCAACTTTTCTTTTTACGATCCTTCGTTTGCCAAAGTTATTAAAATGTATATATTTATATATATTTATATATTCCTGGAGGAAGTTGCCAAAGCAAACTGTCCTCACTGTGTGTCTGCTCCCGGGTAGCTCTGCCAAGGAGCAGCTCTGGAAGCTCCTTTCCAGTTGGATTTTCCTCCTAATTTAGCCTCCATCTGTGAGAGAAAAAAAGGAATGGGAGCAAAATCCAGGTGTTCCCAGATGGCTGAAGTGGTGCCTTCCCCTCTCATCCTGGGGCAGGGAGAAGTGGGAGTGCGGGGTCGGCGTTCACGTCGGTGTTCTGCCAGCGCTGCTTGGGAATACCCAAAGCTGAGCGTTCCTGATGCATCCGTGCTAAACTTGGGAACGTTGCAGTGGCCAGCGTCTCAATCCAACCCTGTGTGGGTGCAGGGATGAGGGGATGGAGATGTTTGAGGGGATGGAGCTGTTTGAGGGGATGGAGCTGCTCCCAGGGATGAGGGGATGGAGTTCCAGGGATGAGGGGATGGAGCTGCTCCCAGGGATGAGGGGATGGAGTTCGGGGATGAGAGGATGGAGCTGCTCCCGGGGATGAGGGGATGGAGTTCGGGGATGAGAGGATGGAGCTCCAGAGATGAGGGGATGGAGTTCCAGGGATGAGGAGATGGAGCTCCAGGGATGAGGGGATGGAGCTCCAGGGATGAGGGGATGGAGCTGCTTGAGGGGATGGAGCTGCTCCCAGGGATGAGGGGATGGAGTTCCAGGGATGAGGGGATGGAGCTGCTCCCGGGGATGAGGGGATGGAGTTCGGGGATGAGAGGATGGAGCTGCTCCCGGGGATGAGGGGATGGAGTTCGGGGATGAGGGGATGGAGCTGCTCCCGGGGATGAGGGGATGGAGTTCGGGGATGAGAGGATGGAGCTCCAGAGATGAGGGGATGGAGTTCCAGGGATGAGGGGATGGAGCTGCTCCAGCGCTCAGGCGGGTGAGTCACGGCCCCTCTGAGTCACATCCCAGATCCATGATTTCATCGCTGGAGGTTCAGGCTGAACGTGCCCCAAGGAGGGAGATTGATGGCCCTGGAAGGCCAGAGGAGTGGGAGTGGGATGTTCATGGAGAGTGGAGCTCCGGGCTGGCCGGGACGCGCACGTATCGGGATGTGCTGATGTCACCGTGCTGACAGCGCGTGTTGGAAGGAAAAGCTCCAGGCCGCGATCTCCGGGTTCCTGGAAACCCCGAGGAGGATTTATTGTTCTGTGCTGCTGAATGGGGCTCTGCATCCGCCTCTCCCTGCGCTGTCCCGAGGTTTGGATGCGCGGTTTCGGTGCTGGCCGGGCCGAGGAGCGCGTGGCTGCTCCGTGCAGCTCCAACCCCTGGGGAAGGAGGGAAGGCTGAGAACTCCCAGGAACAAAATCCCCTCCTCAGCAGCCTCCTGAACTCCCCGAGCCCCTCCCGACCTTTCCAACTTCCCCGTGCCTGCAGCCAATTAACGAGCCTTTGGAAGCTCATCCCTTTAATTGTTTTGCGGGGTCGGCTTCCGCCGCTCGGCTGCCGCTCCCGACGTTTTCCTTGGCCCTTCCTGCTGGGAACACCTTGAGCAGGTGGAGCGCCACGCTCCCGCCTGATGAGTTTTGCAGGGAGGATTTCCGAGGAAATCCAGACTGTGAAATCCCATAACTCTGCACCTGCTGTCCAGCCTGGAAAAAGGGCTGCACGGGCTGGAGTGTTCACGGGGAGGTGGTAACCGAACAGTAAAACAAGGAGTGGGACAAAGACCGGGAGGTTCTGTGCGGCTTTTCCTGGGATCTGAGCGTTTCTCCGCGTTGTGAGGGAATTCGTGCCAGCCCCATCGTTGACCTCGCCCAAAAGTCAGGGATTAGCTCGAGGTGAGATACCTGTGGTTTTCCCAAACCTTCCCAAGGGCAGGAATCTGGGACTGCCTCTGTCTCTGCTCCGTGGACAATTCCAAGAGTTCAATCCCTCTGCCCCAAGCCCCTGTTTTGGCCTCTGGAGCAGAAAAGCAGTAACACGAAAGTAATGAAGGTTTGGGGAGCTGTTGTGGGGAGATCTCTCTGGTTTGTGTCAGAAACGCAGAGCTGGGCCTGGGGGTCTGGCTCAGACCCGATACAATCAGAAACAGCCCCAGAAAAAGGCCGGCTAATTAAAGAACTCCTCCGTGCAGCTCCAATAAAACACAGCAGCTCCAAGCCAGGGGATCCTGGGAGGAGATAAAGGCACGGGGAGAGGTGGATGCTCCGTGGCCTCGGGCATGGACGAAGCCCAGAGCAAAGCCAGATGTGGGCTGGGCTGGCCCCGCTCCAGATGTGCGCGCTGAACTCTGCCTACCTGGGGCTGTGCCGGGCTGCAGCTGGAAGGACCGGAGGGATCTGAGGAGTGTGGCCGGGAGGGGGAGATTCCCAGGGAGATCGGGATCGGAGCGGGCAGTGCTGGGCCGGCCGGGCTCGCCAGCTGCTGTTCCTGAGAGAGGGGCGGGAGGAAGGAATTTGGTCCTGCTCTTTTCCCTTGAGTGGTGCTCCTCTCTTTACTCCTGTCATTCTGGGGGCTCTGAGGACCCGGCACCTGCAGACCCCCAGTCCTGCCCACTGTGTGTCCCGGGGATCCCTGCTTGGATTTGGCCTTGGCTCTTGGTAGTTTAACTGTACAAAAATCTCTGGAGCAAGAGGGGCTGCACTGCTCTTCCAAGCTCCAGGGTTTTCCCTCAGTATTTCACTTAAGAACTCCCAATATTCCTACTTTGTCTATTCATATACAGTCCTTTAGAATCCCGCTGCCTCAGGCTTTTTCCTGCAGTAACTCCTCTCCTTTGAGTCCAAGGATTCACAGCACTGTGGTTCTCGCTGTGGGAGCTGGGTGAAAATTCCTGTGGCCCTTCCCAGCTTTCCTGGCCTTTGGATACCCCTGTGGCCTTGTTGGAAAGCTGCCCCCAGCTCTTCCACCCTTTGATGTGGGCAAGATGTGCTCAGTTCCTGTTCATCCTGAGCTTGCATTTCCTTCCTCGCTCTCCATCCCTGACCCTGAAGCCTTCGGAACTCCCTGCTGGGAAGGAGAACCCTTAGTGGGGCATGAAATGATGGGAGTCCTGAGGAGCTCTGGATGAAGCTGGCTGGAGCAGCAGCCAGAGCACAGCAGGTAACAGGCCCCCACCTGCCATTCCCGGCCCCCACGGCTCCAAACACGGCACAGATGGAGCAGGAGCAGCTGCCGGGGAGAACGGGGTGGGGAGGAGGAGGATGAAAAAGCCCATTTGGATGTGAAAGCAGAGGAGCTTGCGCAGATCTTCCCCCACAACAAAAATAGCAGCTCCGAGCGCGTTGAGAGGAGTTCTGGCACCGCTCATCCAGGGATGGGAAGCGCATTAGGAATTGTGCCTGGTCTGGAGCAAGCAGCTGTTGCTGTGTCCACTGGAATCGTGGACACAGAGCACAGCTTCCCTGCTGCCCTGGCGTGGATTGGGATCTCTCTGGTGTAAATCAGGCTCCAGGGAGGGCAGTGCTGTGTTCTGTCTGTTTTGATATCCAGAAAAACGAATCCTCGACATGGATCTGGCCCAACCCCCTGGATCCGAGCTCCTTGAGAGTCGAGATCCGGATGCAAACTCCCCAGCTGCACCCTCTTGTCCCCGAGCCCAACCAAGCCCTCGCTCGGAACCACCCACAGGCTTCAGGAGAGCGGGGATTGAGCTCAGCTCGGCGGGGCCGGGAGCCAGCGCCCGGAGCACCCCCGGCCCCTCTTCCCTGCTCTCCCTGCTGGGAACCGAGCGCTTCGTGGAAATCTGCTGGATTTCCCCGGTGTGGGCTTGGTTGGAAGCGGGAGCAGAGTCAGACCTTACAGAGTTTGGGGTTTGTTTTGAGGAGGGAGGGAGGGAGGGAGTGAGCTCCCGTCTCGTGCTGGTCCGGTTCGGGAGCTCACCGCTGCCAGGAGCTGGGGCTGGATCAGCCCTGCCTGCCCAGGCACATTTTTGGGGCTGTTTTTGTTCCAGCCTCAGCCCTCTCGGTCCGTTGGGAAGGCTGATGAAGAGTAAGGAGGTCCTGGGGGGAGAGAAAAGAGGGAGAAGGAAGGATGGGGGGACTTCGTAAAGGAAACAGCAGCATAGAACTCCTGAGAAAACTTTTCCCTTCAGTTCCTGCTGAGGTGGGAATTTTGTCTTCTGCCATCTCTCGGCCCTCTCTGTACAGGGCTGTGCAAAATGCTCCGACTGACGCAGGTGAAGTGGAATATTTCTGGGGTGGTTCCAGCTGAGAATGGTTCTTGCTGCCTCAGCCCTGAGCTGGGTGGGTGCCATTTAAGTTTCCCTGGGCAGGTTTTCCCACCTGGAACGGGAATATTTCGTTTCCTTGACGTTCAGAACGTCTAATCCTCAGCTATAACCTCATTCTGTCCCTGTTTAATCATTAGTTTTTGAAACTTCAGGGGTTTGGGGCCAGTATTTAATTAGTTGTGTTTCTTCTGAGCGATATTTTCACGATAAAAACTTGATGTGTGCGGGTCAAGCCCGTCTTTGGGTGGCAGGAGTTGTGCTGGGTTTAATTGCTGGATATTATTCCTCATGGAATGTGTCACCTCTCGAGACGTGCCTTCCCACAGAAGGAGATCTCCGCCAGGTGCGATGTCTGTGTTTATTTTGCTGTTCAATAATAATTTTGGGTGCTGCTTCGCCTCTTCTCCGACTGTCCTGGAGCAGCAGCAGTTCTGGGAATGGAGGAAAAGCCTTGGCTGGCAGGGAGCAGAGTTTGGAGCCCTTCAGTTCCCAGGGTCACGGGTTTGCTGTTTCGTGGGAGACCATGAGCTGCTTTCCCAGCAGATGAAAGGGTTTCGCTGTCAGCGCTTCGAAAAACACCCAGAAAAAACCAAACCCAAGCGGGACTCTGGGTCTGCCTTTGGCATCTCCTGGGGTTTTTTGGGTCAAGCCACCACTGGAAAAATCCCCCAGTTCTTTCCACTGGGAAAACCCACAAAATGTGCTGGCAAGGGGAGGACAATACAGGCAGATTAACAGCCAGGTAGTGCAGCCAGCCCTTTTTAGGGATGCTCCCGTGGGTCACTTAACCAGTTTAAGCACCCGGTAGGGCAAAATTCCCATCTCCTACACCTTTTTTTTTCCCTGAATAAAGGGAAAAAATCCCATTGTTTCTCTTATTTTCCTCTTAAGAACAAAGCTAAACACCATTAAATCACTTTTATCAAAGCCCTTCTTAAAATGTTTCCACGCCATGGCTTGGGAGCACTCGGAGAGGATCCAAACCTGGATGTGGTGATGGAGATTTAAACTGAGCTCAAATCCTGGAGCTTTGGTTTTGGAATCCGTGGAGATTTGGGCAACTTTTTCCGGGATGAGGAGTTGATTTGCCGAGAAATGCAATTTTGGGGTTGACTGCAGCTCTTTACTGAGCTGGCACCGGGAGCTCATCCTTCTCTAAAGGGCAGCTCTTGTTCCGTTCCTACATTTTCAGAGCTCGGTATTCCCCTTCTTCCCTTTCCCAGCAATATTTTGTAGCCTCCAAACCTTTCTGCGAAAGGGGAGGGCGCTCAGGAGCACCGAACCAAAACGAAGGGATTGGTCATGCTTTGGGGCCGACCCGAACTTGAAGGGTTGTTTGGGGTTTTCTTCCGCCGAGCGGAAAAATAAATCCGGAGCTTTTCGCTCCGAGTGCAAACATAACCTCCCCTCACCCCTGGGATGAGCCAGGGAATCTCACCGTGGGGTCAGCCTGACGGGGAGCGCAGAGCCAGCCTCCACATCCCGGGCGCTTTCTCAGCTTCCTCATCAGGAGGGTGAACGAGAACTTCATTAATGATCTCGGGAAGCAGCGCTTCCCAGATCCTTATTCCCGGTGTCTGCTCCCAGACCAGCCCCTGCCCTTGGCCGGGGTCACTTTGTCCTTGAGTGCAACCAGGCTGAATCCGTGTGAATGCCAGAAGGGCAGATTCAGACCTCAATTAACGGGGTAATTAACTCAATTAACACACTGAGATAAAGGTCAGGATGTGCTTTTAGGAACTCTTTGCGCTCCCGGGCTGCACTTTGAGCTCTGGGAGCGTGTCCATAAAATTCACCTCTTTTCCAGCAAGGTGTTCCTGAGGGCTGAAGAGGATCCCTGCTGGGCTTTGGGCAGAGGGGTTGGAAGTTCCTGCTCCATGATGTTGATCCTGGCTGTGCTGGTCTGGAGCTGGAAGAGTTCTGGAATAGAACCACGGGTGGGTTGGACTGGGAGGGATCTCAAACCTCATCTTGTTCCGTGGGCAGGGACACCTTGCACAGAGCAGGCTGCTCCACGGGAACATTCCGTGGAGTGATTGGGTCTGTCACGGGCTGGAATCCAGCGCTGGCCCTGTCCCAAAGCCCGGAACGTGCAGCGCAGGGTGCGGTGGGACACCGGGACACTCGGCTCCGCCATTCCCGCCCGGCCGGGAGCAATCCCAGCTGGTGGCACTCGAGAAGCCACTGAGGGTCCCTCCAGCTGCTGTCACCCCTGGGCTCGGCGTTCCTGGGGGGATCGGTGCTCCGACGAGGAAGAGGAGTGAGGGATTGCTGCATCCCTGTCAGCACCTCCCGCTCCAGGCAGCGCTGCCTCTCGGAACGCGGGAACGCTCGTCCCGGGCTGGGCGGGAGCTGGCGCTGAGCGTGGAGCTCGGGGTGTCACGGGCCGGGAGCTCCAGCAGGGCTGTGCTGACAAGTGATGGCTCTGTTGGAGGTGCTGACGGATTCCAGGGGAGCTCCTGGGGCCAGGTTCCGTTCCTGGATGGATGGAAAACCAGGACACTCCCATCTCCTCCATCTTCCAGCTCTTTCCCGGCTGCTTTTCATTTTATTGCCATCTCTCTTCATTTAGAGACTCCCTTTTGGGAGATGTCTCTCTTCCATCTTCCTCCTGCTCATCCCTCATGTTGTCTCCTCCTCGCTTCTCCAGCCTTTGCTGTCGGAAGCAGCTTGTCCGTGATTTTCCATGTTTATTATGACATATCCGTTATCCTTGGGACTGATTTTTCTGCGGATCTCCCGAATTCCCTGCTGCAGTGGCGTCTCCCAGCTTTGCCTGTTGTTTTATGGAGCTGGGGAGCAGAGGGAAGCTGGGGAATGTGGCACGGGGCGGGTGGTTCCTGTGTGACAAACGTGGAGCTTCCCGGCCTCCTGCCTCTCCTCAAATCCATGCAAGACGAGGTAAATATTCCCTGTCCTGCCATGAGAGGGACTGGAAGCCTGCAAACCTCACTCGAACTGAAAGACAAAAGCTGGGTCTGCTCGGGTCTCCCCCAGGGGTAGAAAATAAACGCCCAAATTATTCCTGAGAGCGACTCTCTCGTGTGACGAAGCCACCGAAGAGTTTTCGGTGGCTTTAAGGGCAGGAAGGTGCATCAGGGGAGGGTTAGGTTGGATATCAGAAGAAGTTCTTCATCCAGAGGGTGGAACAGGCTCCCCAGGGAATGGTCACAGCTCCAGGAGCGTTTGGGATGCACAGGGTGGGACTATTGGGTGTCTGAGCTGGACTCAATGATCCCTGTGGATCCAGCTCACTAAACTGCATTTATTTCTGTGTTCAGGAGCAGAAATGCTCCTGAAAGCACCTGTGGGTGATCCCCCTGTTCCTGTGGATCTCAACATCCCTCTGGGAATCAGGGGCGCACACCCTGCAGCCCTGCAGTGGGGAATGTGCCTTCGTGGATGCTCCTTCTCGCTCCGAGGCCGCAGCGTCCGGGTGTCCGTGGCAGGGAGGCTCTGCAGGCATCAAACCCTTTTCCATGTTCCCCTTTCGGGTCAGCTTCGCCTTGCCGTGGATGGAGTGAAAACAAACAGATGTTCCCGGAGAGCTGGGCTGACCTGGAAACCATTAATTAGGGAGTGAGGGAAGGAGGAGAGGGCAGGGTTTGGATTTCCTTTGAGGAGAACTATTTTTAGGCTCAGGACAAGTTAACAGCAACCTGCTGCTGGGGCCAGTGGGGAAAACGAGGAATAATGGCTTCCTTTCGGAGAGGGATGGTTCCTGGAGTGCTGTGATTCCTGGGACTCGTTTAAGTGACGTTTAGATATATTAATTTGGGAGAAAAAGTGCGGTGTGTGTCCCCAGTCTTGGTCCGGAAGGATCATAGGATCATGGGATGGTTTGGGTTGGAAGGAAGCTCAAGGCTCCTCTCACCCCACCCCCTGCCACGGGCAGGGACAACCTTCCACCATCCCAGGGTGCTCCAAGCCCCGTCCAGCCTGGAGCACTTCCAGGGATCCAGGGGCAGCCACAGCTGCTCTGGAACAGGGCCTCGCCGCCCTCCTCGTAACAAACCCGCTTCAGATCCCAGTCCATTTGTGGGATTGCTTCTGTGGGATCGGATCTTCCCACCAGCTGAACCGAGCTTGGTTTTGGACTCCGGCTTGGTTTCGTTTTCCGGTGACGGCCTGGCAGGTTCCCGGGGCCGTGCCACCGCTCTGCCTCCCTGCAGGGCAGGGGAGGGATGTTCATCCCGGCGTTCCTTCCCCGCAGCTGCGCTCCCGAAGCTCGGCCGGGGCGGGAAGCTCGTGGGCTTGCGTGAAATGACCCTGGCTTGGCTCATCCCGTCCTGCTGAGCCCTGGCGGGCCAGAGGCCACACGAGCTGCTTGAGCCGCGTCCTGAGCTCCCCAGCACCTGGCCCCGGTTCCTAGAAACCTGAGAGCCGTGGAAGCAGCACGTGGAAGCGCTGGGGCTGGAAGGGCAGGGCCGGAGCAGGCCCTGGGGAACGTGTGGGAGTCCTGGTGTCGTGTTCGGCCATGGAACCTCCCCAGCTCCGTCCTCGGGGAGGGATCTGCGCCGTCCTGGAGCACCGGCCAAGGAGCGGCGAGATCGGCGCAAAGCCAGGAACGCGGAGCGGGCCGTGGGCCGTGGCACTGGGAATAGCGGGAATGGTGATCCGTGGGCGCCCGCGGCTTGGGCACGGCTTGGCACTGCCCTCTCCGGCGTTATCTGCGCTGCCCGGGGAGCTTTTCCAGCCCGAGGATCCCGGGAATGGTGGGGCAGCACCGAGGACGTGTAGGCAGGTGTTCGAGCCTGGCTCTGCGTGCTCACAGATGTTCTCCAGCAGAGCCAGGGCCTGGGGTAGGTTCCCGTCCTCAGCGAGGTGTTTCTGTGGGAGTTTTCTCTCCTCTCTCCGCTTTTTGGGGATGCGGTTGCCGCGGTCCCTCTGCCAGGCTGGGGTGGGAGCAGTGCAGGTCACAATTTGCCATCAGCCCGTGAGTGACTCGCTGTCCCCGCCGAGCCAGAGCCCCGTGTGCTGCGCTTCCCTGGAGAACGGGAGGACTTCAACAAACGCCTCTGACTTCTCCCAAGCATCACATTCCTGCCTCCTCTGGAAATCAATCATCCCTCTGTCAGAACCTCCCCCCCGGCCCCAGCCCAGGCCCACAGCTCTGGAGCTCGGTGGAATTCAGGAACGTTTCTGGTGCTCCCAGCGCGTTCGCGGGAGCAAGCCTTGACTTGCTGCTCTGGGAAAGGGGGTGACGGACGGGGCTTGTTTTTGTGCTGCCATGGAAGCGCTGTGGGTTCACCCAGATTTAATCATCGCAGGGACAAAGAATTCCCTTCTGCAGCTTAATCCGTGTCCGGCCTGGCAGGAGGAGAGGGGCAGTCCCCTCTGTTGCAGGGAAGGAGGAGTTGGAAGATGCTTTCCCTTGGAAAGGCTCCTGCCTGTGTGTGTGTGTTGCATTAAAAGGTGTTTAATCCTGTAAACTTTGTAACGCTGCCATAATCCTGTCCCTGGATCATCAGAATCCCTGGATCACCACCCCTGATGTGCTGGTTTGGGATGGGGAGGCAGCTGAGCCCAGCCTGGATGGGGGAGCGCCTGTGGGGCTGGGACAAGGTGCTCTCAGGTGCTTCTCGTGCAGCCAAGAGAAACATCAGGGAGGGTGGGACTGCAGAGCCCAGGGGGAGAGGGAGCTGTGTCTTCCAGCGCATCCTTGGAACTGTAGGATCATGGAATGGTTTGGGTTGGAAGGGTCCTTAAAGCCCATCTCCTTCCTGCCCTGCCACGGGGACACCTTCCACTGTCCCAGGCTGCTCCAAGCCCCATCCAGCCTGGCCTTGGACATTCCCAGGGATCCAGGGGCAGCCACAGCTTCTCTGGGCACCCTGTGCCAGTGTTTTACCACCCTCATAACAAATCTCCACCTGCTTCTGATCCCAGTCCTGTTGTGGGATTATTTTTGTAGGCTTGAACTTTCTCCCAGCTAGGAAAAGCTGCTTTTGGGGCTTGGGGTTGCTTCTCTTTCTTGGGAACAACCTGGCAGACGTCCAGACACCCTCTGCAGGTGAAATACCTGCAGCAGAGCTTAGATCTTGTGTCCAAGTCATTTTTCCATTGCTGCAGCATGGATTTGTTGGGAGAGGTGTGGAATTTTTTGTGTCATCTCTTGTGAGTGAGGAGAATTCACGGCACAATCACAGCTGCTGAGCATGAACCACGTTATTCTGTAGGTTCTCTCTTTTTTAATAACAAATGGGTTGGCTGAATAATGTGAACAATTTGGGCCTTTTCTATAGGACTGAATTGCAGGGGTGTTTGTTTAACCTACAGCAAGAGACCCCAAACCTGTGGGGTTTCATTTGGACGCATATTTTACATAGGTGAGATGACAAGGTTATTAAAAACGAAGCCGTTGTCGATGTAAAGCACAAACAGACACCAGCAGTGAAACCTCTGAAGGGGATTTTCCTTCCCCTCGGCAGAACCCTCCACCCCTGGAGCCAAAAGCTGAGATCCCAGAATCATGGAATGGTTTGGCTGGGAAGGGACCTTCAAGGTCAGCCAGTTCCACCATCCCAGGGTGATCCAAGCCCCGTCCAGTCTGGCCTGGGACACTGCCAGGGATCCAGGGGCAGCCACAGCTTCTCTGGGCACCCTGTGCCAGGGCCTGCCCACCTTGATCCTTAGGGAAAAGAGATCAGGACTGAATGGATCAGTGACTGTTTTCCTCGGTGTTTTGGTTGCTTTGGGGGATGAGCCAGACTGAATTTCCTACAGACACGGGTTTGTCCACGTGGGAATGGATGTGGGGCCGAGCCCCAGCAGCAGCTCCAGGCAGGAGCAGTTTTCAGGGACAGCCCCAGCTCTGGAAGCATTTGGGATGGAGGGCGGGCGGAGGTGGCGTGCAGGGAGCAGAGGGAGGATCCTGGGGGGGGTGGGGGGGGTTGATTTATGTTCACCTTTAATCAAACCCCCCAGAGCTCTCGGTGCCGTGCTTCTGAGCCGTGTCCATCACCCTGTAAATCAATCAAACCCCATCAGCTTTGCCTCAGAGCAAGGCCCAGCTGCAGCCGAGCGGGAGCACGAGCAGGGCGGTGCTGCAGCTCCGCGTCTCCTTCCTTTGCTCCGGTCTCCTTCCTCCGCCTCGCCCTGGCGAGCGAAACAAGGGCTCGCTCAGCAGAGGGACGTGGGATGTCATTCCCGAGCCATTCCTGCGGGGTGACCCTGGCCGGGTTGGATCCTTTCCCTGTTGCTCAGCACCCTCTGCCCTGTTAGTTCTGGGGCTAAGCCGTGCTCTCGCTGGAGGAGTGCAGGTCTGCTGGGGGTTTTTTAGGGTGTGATGCACTTGTGGTTCTTCCCGCCTGGGTGCTGGTGGAGATTCCCAGCATCCTGGAAAGCTGGCTCCGTAGCGCAGGCCTCGAAAGGAATTTGAAATCCGTGGGATGAGGCAATGAGGTCTGGGAGAGGGAGGTGCTGCTGGAGAGCCCCAGCCAGCAGCACTGAGGGCGTGCTGGAGGACTCAGGGAACGTGCCAGGAGCACATCCAGGTGCACATCCCAAAATTCAGCTGCTCCTGGCCCTCAGAAGAGAGTGGGAACACCAGGACTTGCCCTTTCCAAGGTGTGTTCTTCGTGCTTCCAAAGAATAAAGGGAAGAGAAGTAAATCAGCTGCCTGGATTTCAGTTCTGCCGGGATAAAAGCAGAACGTGGCACCGTCCTGTTAATTAATAACTAATATTCTCCTTTAATTAATAATTAATATTCTCCTTTCTACCTTCTTTGGAGGCACATGTTTGGTTTGAAGCATCTCTGTTGCGTGTCTGAGAGAAATCTTAGGAGCAGTCCGAGCATTCCTGCAAATCTGGGGGGATTCCTGATTGCTTCCCATCCCACCAGCAGAACCACTTGGAAAAATGCCCTGTGGCCCCCTGCCCTCTCCGAAGGGCTGTGTGATGACATGTTCTGAGTCTCATCCCAAAATCCCGAATAATCCTGCGTTATGTCAGTTGGAAGCCGTTCCCTCTTGTCTGTCACTACCTGCCTGTGCAAAAAGTCACTTTCCCTCTATTTTCCAATTCCTCTTTAAGCACTGGAAGGGGCTCCAAGGTCTCCCTGGAGCTTTCCCTTCTCCAGGCTGAGCATCTTTGTGCTCTCCTCTGGACCTGCTCCAGCAGCTCCTTGTCCTCCTCGTGCTCAGGACCCCAGACCTGAACTCAGGATTAATTTTTAAGCTCGTTGTTCCAACGAGACGACGTTTCCGCGGCACAGATCCAAACACGGCCCCGACTGGAAAAAAAACCTGTGGAAAATTTAAGGCACCTCCTGCTGGAATTGCCACTGAGCCGGTGAGTCTGTGCCACCAAACTGGGACCGTGCCAGCTGGCGGTGCCAGCTCTGCCCCCAGGGCGCTCATTCCAAAGCATCCTTGGAGCAGGAGGACGAGCGGATCCTCCTTCCATTCCTGGAGGAAAAACGGGGAGATGGGAAACCAGCAGCTCCCCACCCCTGCTCTCCCAAACGCCCTGGTTGTCCCTTCTGGGGTTCTTATCCACGGTTCAGGAACTCTTTAGCACTCCTGGAATATCTGAGAGCTCGTGGAGCCCCCGAGTTCGGTTGGGTGTTACCAATTGGCCACTCGTTCCGAGTTCTCCCGGGATTTTTGCCTTAAATTACGAGGAGGGGAATCCTGCTGACAGTCGGCCGGGGCTGTCCCGGCAGCTTTGCGTGCGGAGCGCCTTGTCCGGAGGCCTCGGCTGCTGCCAGGGAATCCAGAGGCTTCCCTGGGGCCGCGGGATTTGCACAGCTCCCTCCTCCCCCGCCACGGCTGGCTTGGGAAGAGGAGGAGGGAAGAGAAATCCGTGAGGAGCGGGGGTTGTCCCACCCCGTGTCCCTAATCCTGGGTGGTGTTGGGGGCAGGATGTGCCGGAGCGCTGCGTCCCAGCCAGTCCACGTAGCACCTCCAGACATCCCTGGAATGCTCGTCCCTGGAAACAGTTGGACGAGGCTCTGAGTGAAGATGTCCCTGCTTATTTCAGCGCCTGGGAAGTTTCCTTTCCAACCCGAATCATTCCGTGATCCACACCTGATGTGGATCCCGCGGTTTGTACCCAAAGCGCTGCTGGGAGGGGAACTCGGAGCCCGGTATCCTCATGGATTTGGGAGCGCAGCTGGGCTGAGCGATGCTCGAGTAGCTCCAGGCCCCTGATCCTATAAACCAGCTGCTGCTGGGCTCTGCCAGGGCTGGACTCGCATCTGGACACCTGATCCAGGCTTTCCCTCCTCATCCCATCATCCGGCAGTGGGTGGGGTCAGTGGAGCAGCCGGAGGAGTGGGAAGTTCTCCCAGGGAACTGAGACAACACCAGCTTTGCTCTGGAGTAGCACCTTGTCCTGAGGTTAATGGGAAACATTTGTGGCAATGCTCCGGGAAAAGAGGTGTTTTTAACAAAACTCCAGCTTGGTGCTGCTGCTTCCGTCAGGCTTGCCAGGATCCCTCTAACTCCCGGAGCAGCCTGGTGATGGCACGAGCAGGGGACTGGAGCTAGGAAAAAAGGGGTTTGCCCAGGGGAAAACTTGGATTTTCTCCCGGAGAGAACGAAATGCAGCGGAGAAATCTGCTCCCGAGCCGCTGATATCTTCTGGGCGAAGGGATCATTTAAGAGAATTAATGAAATGCTAATTTGTCATCCGGGCGCAGCCGTGCCGTCTGTCGGGGCTTTGATCAGCTCCCACACCTGACTCGCGTGCAGCAGCTCCGCTCCCAAACATCCACAGCTGCCTGCCGCAGCTCGGAAGCGGTGCCAGGAGATTGGAAGGTGCTGCCAGGAAAAACTCAAGTTGACGAATGGGAATTACCCTTCCTGGGATGGCTGGGAGTGTTCTTAGGAAATCCGAATCTCTTGCTGGTCTCTGGCAAGTCGTTTGTATTCCCAGGCAGGATCAGGCAGCCACCTCCCATTTGGGTTTGCTTGATTTTAGGTTGTTTGATTTCAGCGGAGCAGCCTCAGCTCCGTGTTTCCCTCGAGCAGGTGAGAGGGAATTGTGTCCGTATCCCGTCGTGGGAGCTGCAGCCGGGGCTGAGGGCAGGTGGGAAGGAGGAAATTGCTGCTCTCCCTCACGCGTGTGGCCACACTTAATTCCTGCTCCTTCATTTCTCCTGCCCTCCCAGCCGGGAATTCCTCCCTTCCCATCTCCCCGGAAGCGTGGCAGGTCCTTGGAAGCGCTCCGAGGTTTTGTTTGGAGCGTCACCTTCCAGCGTCACCTCCTGGGGGGCCGTGCTCGGCCCGGGGGGTGTGGAGCGGCGAGGAGAGGCAGCTTTTCCATCCCCGTCCTCAGATCCCATCACCCAGGCTGGGACTTCTCCCTGCTTTGCCTTTTGGTCCCCGTTCCCTTGGGATGGTTGGCCTGGCGCTGGCTCTCCACGGCTGCTGCTGCCAAGAGGAACTGTTGGGAGTTCATTCCTTCACGGATGTTTTGGGAAGCGGCCATCTCTGGGAGTAAAGCACCCAGAAATTGTATTTTTTTCTCTTTCCTCTGTGGCCATCATCCCTGGGTATCCCTGGGTATCCCTGTTTGTTCATGGATGTAAATTCCCCCTGCCGGGGGCCCTGCAAAGCAGCGGTGATGCCGTAACTTGTGTCGGAATGGTTGTGGGAAATTGTTGTGGGGGAGGAATCCAATGCCCTGGGAGCAGGCAGGGATGAGAGCCGATGGTCCCCAGCGATTTTCCTCCTTTTCCTCTTCCCTGGAACACCCCAGATCACCAGAGCTGGGTCTGGAATACCGGAGTGCTCCTCCTGCCAGTGCAAGACCCTGATTTTTGATGCATTTTTGTGCACGTACATTAAAAAAAAAGGGTCTTTTTTCACTCCACTGAGCACAAGGTCCAAGGAAAGGAAAAGTTCAAGGAAAAGAGCACTCGGCAGGCGTGGGCCAGAGTCAGCCCTCCTCCCTGCCGGAAGGATTTGGAGATCTTTAATTTGCCATCGGTACCTGCAGAGTGCGGGACGTGGAATTCCGATTCCAGGTGCGGATGGCGTTACTGAAATAACAGAAAAGTGGGAGGAGGGCTCCCAAACTTCCCACAGAGCCTCGCTGAGGACTGGGTTTGCGCATCAGCAGAGCAGCAGTAGCCGCAGGGAGGATGGAATTTGTCTCTGTGGTGTTCTCTGCTCCTGGAGCTGGGGATGGAGAGGCCCGGACAGCCAAGGACGAGCGTGCTCCTCTCTCTCCCTGTGAATTTTAGAGGATATGCTACTGGAAGTGTGGAAAACGGCTTTGACTGGAGCTGGAATTCCTCGCAGAGCTGCTCAGGGCCCTGTCTGGAATGAGGGAAGTTGTGGGTTTTTTCTTTTGTTGAAGAATTAACTCAGAGTCTGAGGGTTTGTTCCCTTTCCTTCAGCCCTGTTGTAGCCAGAGTCTCCAGTGCTTTCCCTGGTGATATTCCCTGACTTCTCCTGCCTCATTCCTGGTGCTCCAGGTCTCTGCCCCGGTTCTGTGCATGTTTCAGAACCATGAAGATGATGGATCCCTGTTTTTAGTAAGCTGTTGAATTATTTATGGATCTGCTGGGATGCGGGAGCTGCCAGCTACCGGCACGCAGCCAGCAGGGAACGGAGCCAAACTGGGAAAGGGAAAAGCTTCCACACTCAGAGCTGAACTCGGGGAACGTCGGGGCTGTGATCCTCGGGAGAACATCCTCCAGGAGGTCTGGAGCATCCCTCAGGAGCAGCATCCCGCTCCGGAGCCGTGCAAATGCCAGCGGTGGGAAGGGCTGGCCTCGCAGCGCGGCGAAATTCCGTGCGCTGTGCAATAAGATGGATTTAGTTCCTGACCTTTTAAAATCCCGGGAAAAGGCTCGTTGTCTGGGCTGAAGCATTTCCCAGCTGTTCCCTGTCTGGGGGGTGCCACAAGCCAAGGCTGAGGTTTCCGAGGAGGAGCCGAGACTTCCAATGTCAGGGTGACACGCGGGGAGCACGCCCGGGGCTCCAGGACAGCTGGGATGTGGGATTTGGGGCAGGAAGGGGAGCAGGAGGGCTGGGAAAGCCACATGTGGATGTGGGAGGTCTGTGCCGAGGAGTGGGCAGCATGGATGGGATCCAGGCTGGAGGAGAAGGGGGATGAGGGATCTGGAGCACGTTCCTCTGGCAGGGCGGTGTGGGACACCCGGCAGGGCAGCTGCTCCTCCTCATCCTCCCTCTCCCCACAGGATCAGCTCTTTGGGATCCCTCTCCCCACAGGCTCAGCCCTTTGGGATCAGCCCTTTGGGATCCCTCTCCCCACAGGCTCAGCCCTTTGGGATCAGCCCTTTGGGATCCCTCTCCCCATGGGATCAGCCCTTTGGGATCAGCCCTTTGGGATCCCTCTCCCCACAGGCTCAGCCCTTTGGGATCACTCACGGCAGGAACACCGCTCACTGCTGGTTGGTTTTATTGGAGGTCTCCTTGAAAACCTTTCGGGAGAGCAGAGCTCTGCTCGGCTCCCAGGTGGAGGTGGGAAGATATTTTGGAATGTGCTCCCAGACCTGTTCTAAGGGATGGTGTCAGGTGGAGGTTGAGGGGGTTGGAAACTCCTGCCTGCTCCGGGGAATCCATGACCATTCATGGATTTTTGGGGCTGGAGCAAACCTGGGTGAAATGAGAAGAGGCAGGGACACGCTTAGGGTGGAATCCACCTCCAAGACACGAGAGGTGGGCACGGGTGGGGTTTGCAAAGGTGATTTTCCAGCAAAACCTGGAGCCAGGAGCCGATGGACGCAGGGAACAGCCTGGAAAAGGAGTGTGGGAACGGGAGCCGTAGGTAGGGCTGCATTCCGGGCTCATTACAGGGATAAAAGTGCGTTTTTGAGCTGAGCTCAGCCCCTGCCAAGGGACACGGGGCCGGTTCCAGATTCCTGCCCTGAACCTCCAAACAGCCCCACATTGTTGGGCCCGTGAGTCACCCTTGTGTCAGCAGCGGCGCAGGCCAAGCGCGTTATCCCTTCGGAGGGGAACGGCTGGGAAAGGCAATTCCTGCTTTTTCAAATTCCCGTTTCGCCTCCAGGTTTGGCACCCGGGAGCCAGCGGTGCCTTTGCTGGGCAGCAGGGCTGCGGGGTTGTGAGGGAAAGGGAACCACCCCGGCCCTGGGCTGGGGACAAAGCTGCCTTCCTAAAATATCCTCTGATGTCACCGCTCCTGGGTGTGGGTTTTTGGAAGAGGGAGAGGACAGACTGGGACTTCTGCTGGGGAAAAAACAAACAGAGAGGAGAAGTCTCCCATTGATTGGGTCTCCCGAGGAATTAGGCAGGAATTTGCTTCGCTTCCCTGCATATTTTTCTCCTTACCTCTCCTGAGGTTGAGGGAGGAATTTTAAGCCTCCCAAAAAACTCAGCCCTGTTTTTTTTTTTGAGGAGCACAAGGAAGAACCAGACTGAGGTTTATTGGAAACTCTGGGCAGCTTTTAAAGGCTGGGGAGAGGTTTCAAAATTAAGATAAATAAACCCCAGTGCTGTTTGGGGGCTGGCAGGGCAGGAAAACCTTGGACATGATCCACCTGGAAAACATGGCTTGATCCACCCCTGCAACAGGACTCAGGGCAATAATCGTGGAATGGTTTGAGTTGGAAGGGACCTTAAAGCTCCTCCAGTTCTATCCACAGGCAGGGACACCTTCCACTATCCCAGGTTGCTCCAACCTGGCCTTGGACACTTCCAGGGAAGGGGCAGCCACTTCCTCTCTTCCCTCCCAGGGTAGAATTCCTTCCCAGTATCCCATCTCACCCTGCCCTCTGGCAGTGGGAAGCCATTCCTCCTTGCCCTGGCACTCCGTGTTCCTGTCACCCTCTCCGGCTCTCTTGGAGAGAGGCACTGGAAGGGTTTCCAGGGTCTCCCTGGAATCTCCGGGCTGGCCAGTTGGTTCATCCCCGCTCCGTGCACAAACGTCATCCTGCTCTAATGTTGGCTTGGGAAAAGTGCGTGTTTCCTTGCACTTCCAGTGAGGAACTCCGAGCTCCTTGCCCCACGGACTCACCTTGGAAAAATGCTCCCGACTCCAGCTTCCCAGCCATGTCCCTGCTGTGGAGCAAGCACAGCGCTTGGCCCACAGAACACATGGAAAATCCCTTCCCACGGGGCTGGAGCTGCCTGTGGAGGCTCAGGGGTCAGGGATGTGTTGGATCGCAGCTTCCTCCCGCTCCTTTTGGAAGCAAAGTTCTCCATGTGTTCAAGGGAGGAGGCTGGGAAGAGGTGGAATCAGGATGTGGATCATTCCAGGATGTGGATTATGCCCTGCTGGGGGTTGGGAAGCAGGCTTAGTGTGACACCTCCAGCATTCCAAACCTCGTGGAGCACGTCCCTGCTCCTGGTCCAGCATCGCCCTGCCCGAGCACTCCCGTCCTGGGAGTCTCCCAAAGGTGTTGCTGTGCTCCGTGGGGACATCCGTGGAGCAAATCCCACTGTTCCTGCTGGGAAGCATCACAGGATGGTGCTGGAAGAGCTGACAGCTCCTTCCTCAGCCGAGGGTGACCCCACAAAACCGGGATGAGCACAGCACCGGTTCCTTTGGCAGCATCCAAAGGAACAGGGAATGTTCTCCTGAAGGACGTGAGCTCAGGGCTCCAACACAAACGGGAAAGAAAACAGGGAGGGTGTTTGAGGGAGGCTGGAACGGCTCTGGGATTCAGGCTGGTGGCGTCTGGATGGGAGGGAATCCATGCCAGGGGCGGGCGGGGAGGGTAAAGCCTTGGTGGCATTAGGAAATTCCATAAAAAATTCGTATTTTCTCCTGACCTTTCAGTTTCTGGAAATGCAGACACAATAAACAAACGTGGAAGGGAGGAGCTGGCGCTGGAATATGGGGCTGGAGCAGAGTGGAAAGTGGAAAGCAAACAAGGAAGCAATTAAGGGCACAATGAAGGGAATTAAGCACCGTGCACTTCATTCCGGAGTTATTTATACTCCGAGGCAGAACTAAAAATAAACATAGGATTTCCACAAGGAAAACAAGCTCAGTTCCCTCTTTTAAACAGCTTTATGGAGCTGTGATGGTTATAGATGGAGAAATTCCTTGGGATCTCCTTCTCCATGTCCCGGATTTTGCCTACAGCGGGGGTTTTATAGCTGGAGTCTGGGATTGCAGGGCTCTGGGAAGGCTCTGCCGAGGCTCCTGCGGCATTCCAGAGCAGGGCAGTCACTGCTGTCCAAGTGGAAGCTCCACGCTGGAGCTTCTGGGCACCGCCAGGCTCTGAGGATGGAATTGTCATCCTTGTGATCCTTGGCTTGGAGCCAGGACGGCGGCGGGATCGACCCAGACCTCGGGGAGAGGAGGTTCCAGGGTAGCAAAGAGCAGCTCCCGGTGGGGTTCGGACCCCCTGGGATGGTGGAGGGAATCTGGGAAGAGCTTTCTCTGGGATACCTGCAGGTGTGGAGTCTGAGCCCGCTCAGGGATCTCCTCCGGGGCTTTAATGCTCGTGGTGGCTTTGCTGAACTGGGATTTTGGGGGGGAAAGTGGGATTTGGAGGTGGCAAATACCCACAATGACTTTACCAAAAATTTGGGCTTTTGGAGCGCATGGAGATGTGTGAGGAGATCCGGGTGGATTTACATCCTTGTGGAAATTATCCTGGGTGGGATGGCAGCGATCCTTCCGCCGTGTGAGCCCTTCTCATGGGCGCGAGGCAGAATCCCTGTGAGCAGGCAGGAGTCCTGGAATGGTTTGGGTTGGAAGGGACCTTCAAAGGTCACCTCGTCCAACCCCCTTTGATGAGCAGGGACACCTTCCCAAGGATCCGGCAGCATTCCCGTCTCCCTGTAAACACTGGGGTGTGTTCCTGCTTGGAAACCTTTCCAAATCCTGGCTTTCCAACCCCTGGGGTCACATAAAGGTTGTTCAAGGTGCTTTTCCCATTCCTTGCTCCCACTTTGGCTGTCTGTGGGCGCTGCCTGGATCCGGGGCTGGGGTGGGGACTGTCACCATAATCTTGGATCATTTATGGATCCAACTTTAGCTGTTAAACCCCTCTTTTGGGAGCGAGGAGAATTCCCTCCTGGCATGAAGGGTTGGCACTTTGGATAATTCCCTTTGATGTCCACGAACACAGAGAGCTTTGGGATCCCCTCCCTGATGAGCTGCCACGTTCTCCAGGGGAAAGCAGGGTTCGCTTTGCAAACTTCTTCCTTCTGCTCCAGGATTGCCCAGGATCCTTTTGGATCATCCGAAACTCCTGTTGCTCCTGGGAATCGCTGATTTGCATAAAGCTTGGGAGATGTTATGGAAGGGCTCGTTAGTGCCAGACGTTGTTATTAATTCTCTGAAATTTTAGGTTGTTGTTGTTTTGTCTGAGGGCAGGACTGTGATTCCCGGTGATCCCGGGAGGAGCGGAGTTAACGGGGTTGTGGTTGGGCCCGTAACGCTGGATGTACTCAGGAGCATACGGGGAAAGGGGAGGCGAGGGGGCTTTGCCGCGTTTGCCAGTCAGTAAAACGTCTCCGTGGATATTTCTGGAATGTTTATGCTTTTCCTCTTCCGAGTTTAGACAAAGGATGGGAAACATCCCGGGCCAGTTGCTTTGGAGCCGTTAGAAGGGAGTGGAAAAGAGGGGGGATGAAAAGATCGAGTGTGTCTAGTGCTACTTGTTCTGAATCCTTCACTCCTCGAGTATGCAGGCCCTGGATACTTGATCCAGGCACTTCAGTCTCTTATTAAGGAATTAATTAATGTATTCATTTATTTATTTATTACCTTCCCGTTGCTTTTCTCAGGCTGCCACTTTAAGGACAGAGAAACGCCAAAGGGAAGTAAAAAAATTACCTCTTGCTTAGCAAGTTAAGGAAGGTGGGATCCCAAATCCCAGGTCAACTTCTTATTCCTCTGGATCAGTTCAACTCCTGGGAGCTCCTCCTGGGGTTCCCCTGGTTGTGGGATATCCAAAATGTGTCTCAGGCCTCTCTCTTACTTGAAGATTTTGGTGTGGGGTTCACTGAGCGTCCCCTTGTTCCAGGAAGGTGGGATCCTTCCTAGGGATGGACCAGGAGCTGTCCTTTGATCCCCAGCCTCCAGCACTGACCAGTGGAGGTGATTCCCAGTGTCCCTGTCCCGTGGCAGCTCCCTGGCACCAGCACAGACTCCCGTGGACCCACTCAGTTCTCCCTCCTTGAAGCCCCCCTGAATTTCCACCCAAACGCGTTTTGGTTTTTCTCCTCTCCCGCGCTGTTGGGGCTGTGGCAAACTCCAGATTATCTCCAGCTAAGGAATAAAATGAAAGGAATTCTTCCCTGCGAGGGTGGGGAGGCACAGAGTGCCCGGAGCAGCTGTGGCTGCCCCTGGATCCCTGGAATGTCCACGGCCAGGCTGGACAGGGCTTGGAGCAGCCTGGGACGGTGGAAGGTGTCAGGGTTGGAACTGGACAAAGCTTTAAGGCCCTTCCAACCCAAACCATTCCGGAATTCCATAAAACCAATCATAGCTAAAAAGCCCCTGAGGTGCTGAGGAGCTTTGGGAGCGGTGCTGGCCCTGGGCAATGGGAAAAACGAGCCCGTTTTCCTTGGATTTCGTTTGTTGTTGTCCCAAACGTGCATTCGCTGAGGCTTTCCAGGAATGTGACATTGCCTGCGGAGCCGATTCCTTGTTTGGGCTGTGGCGGTGATGCACAGGGATGTGGAACAGGTTTTATTCCTCTCCTCTGGAGTTTGCTGTTGCATCTTCCGTCAGCTGTGATCCTTTCCTTCTGGTCTTTCCCTCAGTCCTTCCCTCGCCGGCCACATCCCTGCCCTCTGCTCCGCATATTTTAAGGCTGGAAAAGCCCGAAAGGTGATTTATTGTCCTGTACAGACAGGATTGCGTCTCCTTACCTCCCACTTGGAAGTGATTTTTCCACTTGTTGTCCTTGAGCTGTTGCACGACCCCCCTGGCAAAGGCACGGCGCTGGGCAGGGATGAGGGGTGTGCTGGGAATTCCTGCCGGGAGCAGCCTTTGGAGCCTCCCGAGGACCAGAACGGATACTGTGGAAAAAGAAGGGGAAAGGGGGCTGGGTTAGGGTTGATCATTTCTGTACCATGAGGATTTTGGGGGTTGCTGGCACCGTGTCCCCCTGTAAAATGTGTCCTTTGGGGACAGAGGAGGGAAAATCCGTAGGGAATGAGGCACCGCTTGTGGGGGGAATGCCATCCCAACCAAGCTAAGCCCGAGCCCGTTTTCCACAATTCCTTCCATGGGCTGGCGTCACAGCCGCCAGCTGGGCCCGTCAGGGGGTGATTTACAAACCCAACCCAAACACTGGCAGGGTCCGAACCTGCCGCGGGAACCTCGGGAAGAGGCGGGGAAGGGATGCGCTGCCCCTGGCGAGCCCCGCTCCTCGCTGCCTCCTGCTTTGCATTAGAGCCGGGACTCAGGAAAACCAAACAAACAGCTCTCCCCGCCGAGGGGAGCGGGCGGGAGGGCGTTGGAAAGGGGGGGCCGTGTCTCGGAGCCGAGGTTTCCAGGGATCGCGGTCCGCGGCGAAGCCGAGCTGCTCCGGCGTGGTTCGTGTTAAATGTTCTTTTTCGTGCCTGGGTGTGCGGGGAGCTCGCTGCGCACGCTGCGTTTGTTCCTTGGTTTTTCTGTGGTTTTTTTTTTTTTTTTTAATTTAGATCACATTTTTCAGAGGTTAAAGTTTTGGGGGTTTGGAAGGGAGGGATTCTTAACGATGGTTAGAACTGCTTCTTCCTTGGAAATTGTCCTAAATCCCGCTCAGGAATGGATGTGGAAGAATCCAATGGCTGAAAGCAAAGCAAACCACTTGTAGCAATCCGAGATGAATTTATAACACTTTTTAACGAGCTGAAAATTTGGAGGGCAATGATTTCCAGTCACTCAGCATTTCTGAGAGGATGATTTCAAGGCGTTGTCAACAAATAGTAGCTCTTGTCTTGGTCCTGCATTCCCAGTGGGAATTTCCAGTCCCAGAAGTTTGAGATGTGATTCGGTCCAAGCTTCAATTTTCTGGTGCTTTTTGTGTTGAATGCGAGGCGTTTCTGGAGTCCCACCATGATTGTTCTCCCGTCAGCAGGGAAACCCAGCTCCTGCTCTGAAACAGCCAAACGTGGGGGTGTGGGATCGGGAATGGGTGTGGGGTCGGGAATGGGAATGGATGGGGGATTGGGAATGGGTGTGGTGCGGGTTGTTGGTGGTGAGGGCAGCGCGAGCTCAGGTCGGATTGAGCTTGGTCCCACCTCGAGTGACACCGAGGGACGTCGGGCAGAGTCGTGGGGCAGCACTGGAGCAAAACCAGTTTGTAGGTCCCCCAGATCTTGGGATCTGGGGAGAGAATGAAGCCCTGGGGGTGTTGTCCCCGCCTCCCTCGGCAGGGTTTGGTGCCTCTCCGGTGGGATGAGCTGAATGTGGCCAGCCCAGGTGTGCAGCCCCAGCTCCCTGCCCAGCCCCGCTCTCCGGGGCCGGCTCCAGCTCCTAAACCTCGGGCTCAGCAGGGAGCACTCGTGCCATGAACTAATCAGGCAAGGGCTCAAATCCCACGAGCACCCTCCCCCTCGTTAGGGACCCCTCAGGATCCCGAGGAGCTGCCTCATTAACGGGGAGCAGGGCCTCGGGATCGTGCAGCGGCAGCCCAAGGGGGCAGGAATTCCTGCCGCTCCTGTGTGCCCTGCTAATGAGTTAAAGGGCAATTAGCCGTGCTGTGTCCGTGCTCGGGGCTCGTGGATCACGCAGCCAAGGCGTGGAGATGAACTGGGATTTGCCACAGGAGCGAGGAATCCGGGAGGTTCGTGTGATGAGGAGCTTCCTCCCCTCCTCTTCACCTGCCCTGCTGTGGTGTTGGTTTAGTGCCGCTCTCCCCCGTTTTCCCAAAATCCCCTTCCCACCTCTCCTCTTGGACACCTTCTCTTCCACGTACGCCGTGCTGTCCTCGAGGGCCCCGGTGCCGCAGCCCTGAGTTTTAAAGGGTTTGGGTGGAAACCAGAGCCAGGTCCCATTTCTCAGCAGAAAGTGGGGTCTGTGCCCAGTGGTGTCGTCGGGGGATCTGGAGGTGCCAGGCAGAAATTCCTGATTCGGGAATTAGGCTGAGGCAGGTCCTGCAGGCCCAGCCTTCTGCCCGGGCTTGTCCTGCCGAGCACGCTCGGGGTTCCTCCGGCGGAGCAGAAAGCTCCGGCAGCATTCCTGGGATGCCATCCAGGCGGGGATGTGCGGAAGGGCAGAGCCGCTGTGTTCGCCCGGGTTGTGTCAATGGGAAAAACACGGCAAATTCCTTCGAAATGTGGGATTGCGGAGGGGTAAAACGTGCAGCTGGAGTTCCTTCCAGATGTGTGAGGAGGAGGGGCATGCAAATGCCTAAAAATACCATTAAAGTACCATTTAAATACCATTTAAACATCATTAAATTCCACTTAAATTCCGTTTATTCCCTGCTGCGGGGGTTCACCCCAGAAGACCCTTTAGCACTTTCACCCAGATGTGTTTGGGTGCTGATGGGTCCCCACTCATTTGCTTTAAAAGCCAAAACTCGCTCACAGCTGCTCGAAAAATCAAGAGGGACATTTTGCAGCAGGAATAATAACGTTGAAGGAAGGAATCCCAGGTGGATTTTCCCAGCCTTTGCTGCTTAATGAACCAACTGATTGAGCCTGTGGGGTTGAAATAATCCTTCCAAGGACCTTGGAGCCGTCCCATGAAGTCAGGGGATGTATTTTACAGCACAATTTTTGTTAATGAACCCGGACTGTGTTGTCAGAGGAAGAATTGGGGCTTTCTCCAACCTGACTTGAGGTGCAGGTGAAGAAATTTAATTTCTTGCCCTGCATTTTCAGCTGACACCTCATCATCAGTAAAAGTTGTAATGTTTCTTTCTCTTCTTCCCTTATGAACTGAGGGACAATGGAGAGGTTTGTAGGAGGAAAATCCCCCGAGCCCTGTTTAATGCACAGACAACTCCTCCTTCAGCTCAGGAAATCCCTCAGCTGCTGAATTTTTTTTTTTTTTAGGCTGGGGGAGGAAAAAAAAAAAACCCACAGTGTGTTTATTGTGTTCTTAAACCCTTCCTTAAAATCTCCCTTTGGCCGCTTCCAGGGACAAAAAAAACCCCCGAGCTGGATGGACCTTGGAAAGCGATTATCGCCCTGGGTGCTGTTGTCTGTAATTAATTAATTAACGCCGGGGAGGTGTTGAGGGACGGCCGCACAGAGGGGGTTTTGTTGTCATCGTCCTCATCCTGCTTTTCTTCCCACCTTTCCTCGGCTGCTCCCTGGCTTTTCCTCTGGCTGTGGTTCCACCGGGCTTTCTCCAGAGGTCAGTCTTGGCTGGCTTTTGTGGCTTTGATCTCCCACCTCGCGCTCCCGAGGCGCGAATTCCTGGCGGGGGAGGGGGATTCATTTCCCCGTGGATCCCGGCGTGGGGTCAGCTCCGTGGTGGAGCAGATCTTCCCCACGTTTCCAGAGGAAGGGTTTCCTGTCCTTTAATGTGTGCCCTTTAATGCTGCCGATCCTCTTCCCAAATCCAAGGAGAGGGAATTCAGTGAATAACTTCGTGTGGGAGGAGTGGACTCGTATCAGGGATCCCACAGATCTGAGCGGGGGCAAAGCGCTGACGGGATTTGAGTTCCCCGCAGATTTAAAATCCGTGGATCCACTTAAACCCTTGGAATACCTGCAGATCTACTTCACTCCCAACTGGGGATCCCCTCTCAAAATACAAATTGGGATCTGAGCTGAAAATCCTTCCTTCTTGTGGAAGCCAAAGGCAAAACTCCCCTTTCCTTAGGTGGGACCAGGATTCCCAGCCCTGCCAAAGCCTGTGTGAGCTCGTCCTGCCTTGGAGCAGCCGGGGGATGAGGGAAGCTGCTCCAGAGTGACCCAGACAGGCTGTGGGTGAAGCCTGTTAGGAGAGAGCCCCTCGGGAGCAGGCAGCACCATCCTCATTCCCACCAAAGCCGTTTGGCTCCCGGCTGCCAAAGCCCGGCCAAGCCCCAGTGACCTTTCAGCCTCCTCGCTGTGCTCCGAGGATTCACAGTGGAAAAAAGCTCCTTCTTGTGAGGGAATCTTGCTCCTTCCTCCCACGAGAGCCTCCAGCAGTGACTCAGCCCTTCAGCATCCCGGCTTCCCGGATCCCTCCGGTTTTTCGGCGGCTCCGAGGCTCGGGGAGAATCCGTGTGCTCGCCTCGGAGCCGGGCTGATGTCACCTCCTGCTCTGGCTTCCCTCAGCTTTCCCGGCTGCCCAGAGTTCACAGCTTTGATCTCGGCTCTCCGTCACCATTCCTGGCTCGAGCCCTGACTGGCTTCTCCTGGAATGATGACATTTTGAAGAGGCTTTGGAATGACAGAGGTCCCAGAGTCCCGGAGGAGGTGGAGGTGAAGCTCACTGGAAGTCAGGACCCGGCTTTCCAAAAGATCCGAGTCACTGCCTGCCTGTTCCAGGCAGAGCTGCAAACCACAATCAGCATTTTTGGAATGGGAGTTTTTGTTTCCAGATATTCTCTACAAGGTACCCTGCAGGGCAAACCCTTGGAGAAGGAATTCTGGGCTTCTGGGATAAGTGGAAAAATAAGTACACCAAATTTGGGAAGGAGACTACTGCTCCTCAGTAAAAGAGGAGCTGGAAGATGAACTGGACGATGGGTCCAAGCCCTGAAGGGGAATCTGGGACAGATTTCCAACACCTCAGTCGGGTGCTGATTTTACTTGGGGTGAATGGATTGCCAGGTGGCTGCCGCAGATGGGATGGATCCCACGGGGAATCAGTGCACCAGGAATCAGGGAGGTGTTGATCATCTCTGGTTGCTCCATCCCAGCAGAACTTCTGGGCCCTTTGGGTTGGAAAGCTGCACCAGCAGAGGCACGTGGGAGCAGAGCTGGGCTTTTCCTTCCCCCCTAATCTCTCCTTGATTTGTGCTGGACCTGCTCAGCCCCGAGGAGTTCCAGCGCTGGAGGACGGAGTTGTCTGGGCCGTGCTGTTAACGAGGCCACCGTGCCGACCAAACCTCAGCCTGGAACGTTATCCCAGACAAATCCCTCGCTCCCTCTGCCCTGACTGAGTGGACAGACCGGAGAAAGTCCTCCAGGCTCATTTTCTGGGATTCAAATAGAGGTGGAGCAGGGCTGGTGCCAGAGATTGCACAACTCTGCCCGATTCTAACCAGCTCCAGACGAGCAGTGGATGCCTGGTGAGGGCTCGTTGGGGATAATGAATAATTAGGTGTGAAATTTTCAGGAATGGCAGCTCCAGGGTTGCAGAGGAGTGTGGGAATGAAGGGAGGAGTGGAGAGGAATCCTGTTTAGCACCAGTTCAATCTGCAGGCTGGGTTTTCTGTGGGAAACTGGCAGCGCTGGCATAAGGAAAACGGGTGACTTGGGAAGGGGTTGGATTTCCTTCCCTTCCCTTCCCCTCCAGCTTTTCCCCAGCAGTGCCGATCTGCCAGCTCAGCTCCGAGGAGAAGTGACACATCCGGCACTTCTAGCCAGGAACTGCAGCCCAAATCCCTGGGCTTTGCTCACAACTCAATATTGTGTCATGTTCCGGGCCACCCGTGAACCTCGGAGAAGTCCGAAATGCCGGGAAACCTCCCTGTCCGGCTCTTCCAGAGGGATCGGGAAGTGACAGAGGTGGCCACGAGCTGCAGCTTGTGATGGTCCCACCGCTCCCAGCTGTTGGGCTTGTGGTGGACTCTCCCTCTCTGGAGATACTCTGGAACCGTCCGGACACAGCCCAGTGCTCTGGGATGACCCGGCTCGAGCGGGGGGGTTGGACCGGATGATCCATGGTGGTCCTTTCCAGTCTGAGCCATCCCGGGATTCCGTGACGTAGATCATGACGGCGAAGGTGTTTTTCTGGGAAGGATGGAGGCAAGCTGATCCAGGCTCGTTTTTCCATGGCTTTTAGCTGCTCTCAGGGCTGGAAGAAGGGAGGGTGTGATCTGCGTTGGCATCTCAGCAGATGCCTGGGAATTATCCCAGCAATTCCCTCTCCTCCAGATGTGATAAGAGATTTCAGGCTGCTGCTTCCTAAATCAGCATCCCGGAAGGGATGCTGCTGCTCCATGGGGCTTCTTCCGTGGCTTCCGTCAGCCACAAGTTGAAGGGAAAACCCAAAAATTCCTCCTCGTTGGAAATGTCCCCCACCCCCAAACTACTTCTCCTGCCTGCGCTCATCAGACAACTGCAGGGATCAAAGAGGTTTCACATTTTTGTTGTTGTTTTTCAGTTTGGGGACTTCTTTCCCTAAAATTCATCAAGCCCCTAAAGCCAGTGCAATAGGAATTGCTGAGCGAGGGAATTGTTTAGTGCAGCTCCTTGGAGGGACTCTTGTTTTACGTGGAAAATGTGTTGATTTGGGCAGGTGCCAACCAGGAAATTCCAAAAAGCTGGAGATGGCCCCGTTAACAAACAGTTTAACCAGCCTCAGATGTCCCTTCGCTATCGGAATAGGGAGCACGTGGTCCTGGAAATAATGAGATAATTAACAAATACACAGAAATTAAACCCTTCGGCTGCCTCTGGGAAACCCTGAATCCAGTGGTTCCAGCTGAAGTCTCCCAGTTGCCCCCATTTGCCCCGGAATGGGCGTTTTTCCAGCAGCCCGTCGGGATCCGAGGTTGGATTTTGCGTCTCGTGTGTGTCACGCTTGAATCCTGCACTTTCCTCCTGAGGAAAAGCTGGATGAGAGGCGGAGGCTAAACAGGGATGCTGCTGCTCCGAGGCACAAGGAGTTGGCAGGAGGAGGGATGTGGTTGGGAAAAGTGGGAGAGACGAGTGCCCATCCAAGGAGAGCTGCGCTTCCCTCTTCTCTTGCCTGACCCCTGTCCTGCTGCTGCCTCTTCATTCCTGGAGCCTGAAAGCTGAGGGAAGAAGGAATTGAGGCAGGAAAATCTCGGGAGAACTCAAAGCAGGGAGCCTGGAGTTGGGTTTTCCATCTCTCCTTTGGTGTCCCGGTAATCACGACCCCGTTTAAGGAGGAGGCTGCTGGGAGCTCTCGTGGGTTTTAAGGAAATCAGGTCACTTGTCCCTGTGCCAAAAAGATGAATCCAGGAGTCCCACTCTGGGCACCCAGCCATGGGAGTGTTGTCCCAGTTTTTCATTCTTGTATCAGGGCTTCCATTCCTGGGGCTGGGATCAACACATGGATCTGGACATGTGTGTGTGTGTGTTTTCCCGTTAGAGGGAGGAGGAGGGAGAGCGGTGTCCAAAGGAGGTGCCTTCAAAGTCACGAGGATTGGGAAGGGTCTTCTCCCACCTTCCATGGTGGTGGGAAGGATTGGAGATGCCAGGGATGAGGGATGTCCCCTATCCCATAGCTTGATGCCGGGATCTTGGGGCGGAATTGTCTGGGATCTGGAGGGGATTCCTGCAGCCTTCTGCGCTTCACGGATCTCCACCCGGAGCATCCATCTCTCCTGGAGCATGGATCGGGAGCAGTGCACCCCCTGAGCCTGGGAGGGAGCAGTGAGCCGTGCACTTGAGCATCTTCAGCCCTTTCCGCGTGCAGCTCCAGCGTCGCTGTTTGACCTCGAGCAATTTGGGGACTTTGGAGCCATTTTTAGCTGCCGAGGGGAAGGGAGGGAGAGAGAAATTCCAGGAGGTTGGAGTGGCATCCCCGACACAATGGGAACTTTTCTTAGCAATTTTCCACTGTGCTGCAAATGGCAAAGATCACGGAGATATTTGCGTGTCTCAGACCGTCCTGGGGAATTAACTTCCCCCGTGTTTGGGTAACAACTTTCACACCACAGTAATTTCAGCGCTGGGAGAGGGAGATCTTTGTTCTCACCTGGTGTTCAACCTCCAAAAAACACCCCCAGGTTTGAGAAGCTGGATCCCTCTGTGGGATCAAGAGGAGGTGGCAGGTGGGCAGTGCCTTTGCTCTGAGCTTGACTGCACCCCTCAGCCCAGGGGATCCGTGTGCATTCCTGGCTGGAGTGACAATAAGGACGGTTTTTGCTCGGGGATAAGTCAGGATTGGACCAGATTTAGGCTTGGCTCTGTGCAGGACGTGCAGCTCTTGATGGCCTGAAAGTAATTAGCCCAAGGAAATGAGGCAGAACCAAGTGGGACTCGCTGCAGCTTCCAGGACCATTGGATCAGGCTCTCCTTGACTCCGGGCCGTGGCCCTGCTGGGGTTTTCTCCCCACCCCAGTTTGAGATTTGGCCTGGGTCTGGAAAACTGGGTTTTCTCCCCACCCCAGTTTGAGATTTGGCCTGGGTCTGGAAAACTGGGTTTTCTCCCCACCCCAGTTTGAGATTTGGCCGCAGGGGGAGTTGTGTGGTCTGGATGGAGCTGCCATGGGCATGGGACCTGCAGCATCCCCAAAGCACTGGCTGAGGGCAGGGTGGAGGCTCAGAGGGTCCTGCCTCTCCTTGTCTTCCCAGGAGGGGGGGTTTGGCCCCTTCTCCCAGGGAACAAGGGCTCTGTGAAGGTGCTCAAGCTCTAGGATGAGCCTCCTTGTGCCTGTAAACGGAAAGAAGGTGGTTTTAGATGGGATGTTGGGAAGGAATTCCTGGCTGTGAGGTGGTGAGGCCCTGGCAGAGGTTGCCCAGAGAAGCTGTGGCTGCCCCTGGATCCCTGGCAGTGTCCAAGGCCAGGCTGGACGGGGCTTGGAGCAGCCTGGGACAGCGGAAGGTGTCCCTGCCTATGGATGGGAGTTGGAACGAGACGAGCTTTTAGATCTTTTCCAACCCAAGCCATTCCAGGATTCCATCGATACAAACCAGGTGCTGTATGAATAGGACACCTCTGCTCTGCTGGTCCCAAGCCCCATTCCTGATGCACAAGCCCAAGGCAAAAGGCACATTCCCGACAGCGGGAAGGTCGGAATGGCGCTCGGGCTGCAGAGCATCTGTTTGTCCGTCCTGCTCCCAGAAGAGTCCTTCACGTTTGTTCCATCTGGACAACAAATGGGCCCTCCTGGGGGAGCTCGGGTTTGACCTCTGCTCCTTTCGTGGAAGAACAAATCGAAGACAAACGTGGAACATTTGCTCTGGGAATCTCGTGTCAGCGCCACGGGGAGGTCGGGAGCTGGCTTGGCTGTCCTGCCGCTGCTGCCACGGATTTACGGAGACGTGGATGGAAATGCACGGCCTGGAGTCCATTCCTCGTGTTTGGCTAAGGCTGGGGGAGGCAGGGCCTGCCTTTGGAGCAGGGGAATTGAGGGTGTTGTGAGTTTGGGTCCGTGGTTATCGGTGTCAGAGGACAACGGGCTCCTCCAGGGCACCGTCACCACCGGGATCCGCCGCGGGTCCGCGCGCTCGTGGCTTGAGCTGCTGGATGGAGATGGATCAAATAGCACAATTAATTGCATTTATTAAGTAATTGGGTGCTTTATGCCCCCTTTGCCTTGCACCCACGGCGCTGATGCTGAGCTCTGCACAGACTCTTGCACGGGCAGGGCCTGGATCCAGCCTTTCCTTTGGATTATGGGTTTGGACCGGCAAGTTTCACTTTTTTGGGCTGGTCCATGGTTCTCTTCCAGTTCCCGCTGGTTCCTCCAGACAGGCCTGGGGGCCTTTCCTTTTGTGCCAAAAAATGGAGCTTTGACAGTCAACCAAAACAACTCCATCCCCTGGCACTCCTGGAAAATTAAGGAATGTCTCCCTTTTTTTGTTGTTACTTGTGACACGACTTTGGTTTAGAACACAAAGCCTGGTCTGCATCCTGCCGCTCCAACGCTGTCCCAGATTTTGGCAGCAGATCTGGTGGCACATGGTCCCAAGCAGATGGGTTTAGTTAGGCCAGACTCAGTGGCAGATCCTTGGGATGCCCGATCCCTGCCTCATTCCCTCCTTTCTTCGGTCATCAATGAAGCCATTGAGAGAACCTTTAATGAATAAACAACAAAAAAGCATCTTTGGACAGACAGTGGGGTGGAAAATGACTCATGGGAAAACAGGGATAAAGTCCACTCCAGGATTAGGCATTCCATGTGTCAAGTTTCTGTTGGGGCTCCAGGAATGCTGTGGTTTTTCTCTCAGGATGATGCCAGCGTGGAATGATGTCAGTGTGGAGTATTTGGTCAGGAGGAGCTGATGGAGCCTGGTGGTTACTCACAAATATGGGTCTCTCAGCATCTGGAAAATCCGTGACCAGCGCTTTTTGGGAGGCTCCAGGCAATTATTGCCATCAGTGTTTCCAGCCTGGCTGAACGCCGTGAAAACTGCTGGAGTCATGCTTGCTCTCCTCCTTCCTTTCCCTTCCCTTCCCTTCATTTTTGTAGGACCTACTTTTTTCCCTCTGGATCGGGTGCAAGCGAACTGGGCAGGCTTCTCTGTGTTGGTTTAGTCCTTCCAAAGGATGGATCCAGTCCTGGAGGAGCCAGTCCTGGGAGGAACGTGCGTGGTATTGATGGGAATGAAGAGCAAAATCCTTAAGGGATGGAGGAAAAGCAGGAGGGGGAATATCCTGCACAGTTGAAGCTGGGGACCCAGTGGGTGGTGGGCACCAAAAAGGCTTTGGGAGGAGAAACCTTAACCCATCAACCCTTGATCCTCCCGTGTATTAGCGGGAAAAGGGACATTTCTAGGGGCACTTGGACTCCTTCTGGCAGCTCATCCGCAGAGTTAAGGAGATTCCTGAGGGGGATGGTGCCCAGTTTCCCTTTCCTTGTTTTCAGCGCCGTGATCCCTAAACCCACTGCTGCATCCAGTTTTTTAGGAGGTGCTTCCTTCCCGTTATTTATGTGAGCTGATCGTTAGAAAGGGAGAAGAAAAAAAACACTTTCCAAGTTTTGTCTGCCAAAACTTTCTCCTGAAGTGCCCACGAGCCTGCCTGGAGCAGGGATTAATTAATGAGAAATTAATTCGTTTTAATTTTTCTTACCATGGCAGTCTCTACCTGCTGCGTAATTGACATTAACACCAAATTAATGCAAATTACAAATATAAGCCCCTAGAGTGTTTGTAAATATTATCAATAAATTATTGGGGAATCCTGGAATGGTTTGGGCTGGAAGGGACCTAAAATCTCATCCCATCCCACCCCCTGCCATGGGAAGGGACAATTCCCACTATCCCAGGTTGCAGAGTTGTTGTTGTTAACACATAGATGCGGGAAGATGTGGGAAAAGGAGGGAAGAGCCACCAGTTGGGCTCATTCCCAGGGGCTCCCAGTGCTGGGATGAGCGGCTGCATTCCCGGGATGGGGCAGCATCCAGGTGGTGCAGGAATAACGTGGCCCGAGGGCAGCATCAGCTGGGAAAAGCCCTTCTGGGCACATCCCATCACGGGAATGGCATGTGCCATTCCTTCCATCCAGTTATTCTTCATGGGCTCGTTGACCTGGAACTAAACTCCTGGGAGACCCGGGATTCCAGCCTGTCCCGCTCCGAGCAGGGAGCGATGAGGCTCCGGGGCAAGGGCCAGACGTGTGGGGGGAAGCCAGCTTGCCGTTCCCATGGATGTTTTTAGGGGATTAAGGAGGGAACGATCGCTCTCCGGGCCTGTCTCAAGGCTGAGGAATTACCTGGAGGGCCCGCTGGGATCCGCTTTTGGATGAGTGGAGATTTTTTCCTATGTGCAGCGACAGGAGGCGAGTCCGGCGGGCTGGAAGCGGCCCCGGAGCTGTCAGAGGAGTGGTGGTTGCTCCCCGTGGCTCCGTGGGAAGCTGATCCATGGCCGGCTGCACCGGGAGCTGGGAACAGCTCCGCCCCTTGCCATGGACAGACCTTCCACGGGGAGCCTGGGGACAGGGGACACCCGGCCTGTGCCTCGAACTCTGGCTGCTGCACCCCTTGGCTTTGGAGAGGAACGGAGGAAGAGGAGGAATTAGTGAAAATTCCTGCCTTTCCTGAGGGTCAGTGTTGCCTGACCCCCGGGAGATGCCCACACGAAGCACGGGGAAGGTGGTGTCGGAGAGGAGCCATTTGGGTCTCCACCACTTAGGTCATCCCCGTGGGTCTGGAGGAACCACCCCTCCCAAGGGCCTGGCTGGGAACTGGAACCGTGGGAAGTGTTTGGGGAAAGAACTGGAATCTGGGGGCGCTCTGAGGAGCCCTAATTCCATCCACAGCATCATCCCAGCTGTGTAACTTGCTGGGAAACCCTTCCCAGCCCCATTCCCGGAGGACAGAGATCAGTTCCACTGTCACGAGGGACTTTTGCTCTGCCTCGCAGCTTTTTCTCCTCACATTCCTCAGGTGCTTTGCCTTGTCGCTGTTCCATTGCTGATATCCCTGGATAAAGAGAAAAGTGGGAAAACAGAAGAGCAGCAGCACGGATCTTTCTGTTCACTAAAAAAATTGGCTTAATGGGGTTTTTTTTTTGTTCATCCCAAAGGTGTCCAGGGCCAGATGAGGGGCTGGGACTGGAGCAGGAGCCTGGATTAACACCGAGGCCATCCCAGACAGAGCCGCTTCCCACCGGAGCGTGGATCCGGCCGAGGACGGTAAGGAAACAGCTCCTTATTTTTTCCTGGATTGGTAAATCAAGTAATGCAGTGGGGAAGCATCTTCCACGTCGTGGACTTTGCTTGTGAGGTTTTGGTTGTTGTCAGCCCCCCTGGCTGCTCCCTGGTTCCTGCATCCGTAAGGACTGAGCCGTTCTTTCCCGACGGATCTGTTGATCGTGCGGTTTTAGGGCGTGATGCCTTTTATAGGGCGAGCCCAAATTATCCTGCGCCTTCCCAAACAATTCCCCTGTAGGAACCTGTGAAATCCAGCGCTCGAATCCCGCGTTTGGGAAGCAGGGAGTATCTCGGGTGGAATCTTGGCCGCTGGGGTTGGATGTGTGACGCTGTTTCTGGGTTTTCCTGGCTGCTCCGGGAGAGAGCCGAGCTCGAGGTCCCGTGTGTGGGACACTCTCCGTGTTTTCGGGGTGGAAGGATGTGTTTGCAGCCCAAAACCCCACCTCATTTTTCCTTGTGCTGTATCATTCCCCATCCAGCATCCCAGGCTGCCCGGTTTCCAAATCCAGGATTTTATGGCAGTTCTTTCCTGCAGGAAAAAGGAAAATGGGGTGGGGGGGGAGGGGAGAACCGAATAATTCTGAAAGTTGAACATCGCCGAGCAGCCCCCAAGCAAGGGGTGCTCCTCCAGCGGCCTCAAGGTGTGCCAGGGGAGGTTTGGGTTGGATTTTAGGGAAAATCTCTGCGTGGAAAGGCCTGGTGGAATCCCCATCCCTGCGGGGATCTAAGAGCCATGCGGATGTGGCACTCGGGGACGCGGTCAGCGGTGGCCTCGGCAGCGCCGAGGGAACGATGGGTTGGACTCAGATCTCAGAGGGCTGCCCCCATTTTAAGTGATTCCATGATTTTAAGAAAATTTGGGAGAGAGGTGGCGGTTTGTGGAGGATCCTGCGCTGTGCAGAGGTTTCGGACCTGGGCGGGTCTCGTGGGCGACCCTAAAAAAGCCCCAAACCGGGATGCGCTTGGGAACAGGCACAAAAAGCCATGGAAAAAAGAACCACTTCCCTTCCCGGCTCCTCGGGAGTTGGAACTGGCGTGGAGAAAGATGTTGTGAGTTACTGGTGATGAATGAGGCTCTGGCAGCCCCATTAATCAGCGCTAATCATCGGGGTTGTTCGGGGAGCGGGAATTCGGCCGGGCCGGGGCTGATTCCCGCGTGGAACAAACGGCTTTATCGGGATCGGCTCCGCAGTTGGACGGGAATCCGGTGCCTGATGTTTGCTTGACCGTCTGATGACTCGGGAAAATCAGGAGGGCCCGGCAGAGCTTTTGCTGGCATGGGGAGCTGCGGGGAATCCTTCCAAAAGCGGCTCCAGAGGCGGGCTCACATCCGCGTTGGTTCTTGGGGGGGGGGTTTTCCCGGGATTTGTAGCTCTGATTTAGATTTCTCTGCTTCTGCTGAGTGTGTGTGTTGGCATCTGGGCACCTCTGTGGTCTAGAGGTGTGATTCCGAGAGGATGATTTGTTCCAAGTGATTGCTCCGTGGATATCCTCCCTCCAGAGGCTCCACGTCAATTCTGCGTCGTTCCCGCTCCTAAATCCCTGTAAAGGATCTTTGCTTGTTCAGGAAAATCCCTCTCCTGCCTTGCAAAACGTAGGTGTGACAGAAAAGATCATTCCAAAGGTTTTATCCATCTTTACTCCTTTAAAACCAGGGAAACTCCTCATCCAGGAGACTGGAGAGGGATTCAAGGTCAAAAGCACCGGGTGGATTCCCATTTTATGGTCCACCAGTTTCAGGGACAACTTCCATGCCGAGAATTCCCATGCAGCCCAGTGAAAGGATTTCTCGGTGCAGTTAGAGACTCCCAGGATACCGGAGTTATGGAAAAGCTGAACGTTTTGTGCCCTTTTTGCACAGATCTCCTTGCGCCTGCAAAAGGACCGGGAAACTCCGTAGTGAGCCCTGATCCCTGGATCGTCTGTTCCGAAAACAGGGCTGGGTGGGCAGGAAGACAGGAGGAGGGGGATAAAAAGTTGCATCCCAGTTTATACCGCAGGGCTGGGGAAGGTTGGTGGGAACACCGGAGCGGCCGAGCCACCGGGAATCACAATTTTAGGGAAGCAGCAGCCCAGGAGCAGCTCTTGGCCAGGGGTGGTTCTGCCAACGACAATCCACGTGAATTTGCGGTGGAATTGGGACTGAGGTGCAGAAAAATGAGGAATCGGGGAAGAAAAGTGCCGCTAAAGTGCCGTGGAAATCCCGGCTCCCTTCCCAGCCCTGCCTCCATCCCTGCGAAAGACCCGTTGCGGATCCAAGGCTCGGCTTTGGGGTTTTCCCTTTGTCTCGGCGCTCCGGGGACCTTTCAGCCGTGCAGTTCCCGAGGCTGGTTTGCTCTCCCGAAGAGCTGACAGCGGGATGTATCCCTGAAATCAGCACTCTGGATTGTGCTGTTTGTGTAACAACCTTCCCTCGCTTCGCAGTGCTTGGGTCCGGCTGTCGTGCTTGGCGTTAAATTCCCGTTATTTTGGGAAGTTCCTTTCCACGCCGCCTCCTCCCACTTGCCTTCCTGTGAGTGAGGAGGGTGGCTTTGGATCCAGGTTTTCCTCCCCTCCTCCCTGCTCCTGCGTTGCAATTTTTCCCTTCCTGGCTTGAGAGCGGCTTCCAAATTCTGCCTCTCGGAGCGTGAAAATCCACCCTGGAATGAGAGGCTTTCTCCGGGAAACCCCAAAATCTTCCTGCTGCCGTGGGAAAGATGCTCCAGACCCTCATCCCTTCGTAGCTTTGGGATACCCCGAAATCCAGTCCCTTGCAGAACATCCCGGGATGGTGGTGGGCACCAAGGTTCGAGGACCTCTTGGCCTCTGTCCGTGCGTCCTGGCAAACGATGGCTCCAGGGGCGGCATTTGGGATCCAGGGGTGGGATTTTCCCGGTGTGGGATCCAGCGGGGGCTGAATCCGGGAAGGGGCAGCGGGACCGAGCCCTGCCACAGCAGCCCTGCTCCACCTGGAGGTGAAAGCAAATTCCAGCCGAGCTCGGGGCCGGCTGGGATTGGTACGGGAGCAGCTCATCCCAAAAAAACCTAAGGGGAGAGATTCCCCTGGTGTCGGCCTGGAAGCGGGGTTACCCTGAGGAAAGGAATCCGTGGTGGGAAAGCAGAGGGATGTGGGGGTGTGAGGAGCTGTTCTGCTGGGAGAGGAGGCTCCGGGATCCATCCCAGTCCCTGCTCCTTCTGCCGGGACACTGCGGAGCTCTTTGGGTCCAGGGTGAGGACTGGAATTAGGGATCTCCCCTGGCTGGAATTAGGGATCTCCCCTGGCTGGAATTAGGGATCTCCTCTGGTTGGAATTCAGGATTTCCCCTGGCTGGAATTAGGGATCTCCCCTGGCTGGAATTAGGGATATTCCTCTGATTGGAATTAGGGATCTCCCCTGGCTGGAATTAGGGATATTCCTCTGATTGGAATTACGGGATCTCCCTTCCCAGGGCACGGATTTCATTTGGGTTTGAGGGCTGAAGTTTTCGTGCTCCCGCTCCCCATTTGGAGCATTTGTCCCAAATATCCCTAATGAACCCATCCCGAATTCCTGGTATTCACCCTTCGGCCTTCTCACCACTCACGGGTCATTTGCAGAATCCTCATTTTTCAGTTTGGAGCAATTTACGGGAGGGGAGTCGCCCAGATTAATTGGAATTACAATTCCAAGCGCTCAGGAATTTGGGGGAAGTTGGGGCCGTGGTTTGAGAGGGTTTTTGGGATCGCTGCTCCCCGTTAGCTCCAAAACACAGCAGTGAACGAGCCAGGGATTGGATCCCCGGAATCATGGAATGGTTTGGGTTGGAACTGGGTTAAAATTGATCTATTCCAACTCCACCTTCCACTGGGCCACGTCGTTCCTGCAATCCCAAAAAAAAAAAAAAAACCACCCCTCTGCTCTCTCTGGAGATGTTCTACACTCAAATACTGCTCCGAGGGAAACGAATCCCGAATTTATGAGGAAAATCACCCAAAAATGGAGCCGTCGATCCTGCAAGGCTTCCAGGAAGTTGGCGCCAGTGGATTACCCCAAAATCGCCCTGCACGGAGCCCGGGTGTTCCCGGCGAGGGCTCGGAAAGCAGCGGAGGAGGCTTGGAGGCTTTTTTTTTTTTTTCCCCTCCTTTGGAAATTGAATGGATCTCATCATTCCGCACAGCCCTGCTGGAAATGGGAAAGGACCTGCCTTGTCCAATTAGGAATTAGGAGGAGAGCAGCAGCAGGAAGGGAGCAAGATTTCTATTTATATTTAAAAAAAAAAAAATAGGAAGGAATAAAAGTGAATTTGGTCTCGAGCTCCATGAAATGCTGCTGAAGTGGGAATTCTCTCCTGCTGAAGTGGGAATTCTCCCCAACACAGCAGTATTTGCTGGTGCCGAGAAAAATGCTGGGATTTTTTTTGCCAAAAACGAATTGAAAATGCGCCAGGGTGAGGATGGGGGGACAACCAGGAGGGGCGTGGTGGTGGTGGGGGCAGCTCTTCCAGAATCCAGGCCCACATTCCCCACAATCTGAGGAGAAGCCCCGTGCCTGATTTGGGATGTTTAAGCGTTTACTGCTGCCTGAGGAAGCAGGAAATTCCTGCTGCTAAGGGGGAAGCACCGAGTTCCGCGGGACAGACGGGGAGGATGGAAGAGGTTTGGAAAGCGCCCGTGATCCTGATGGGATGGAGCAGCCTCTGGATGGTGATGGATCATCCCAAGGGCACGGCTGTGGAGCGGGGATATCCGACAGCTCGTGGAAAACTGGTCCAGCTGGTTTTGGGGTTGGAGGTGCCAGTGGCAGCTCCAGGCAGCTCTGGACCCCAGCCCGGAGCTTTTCCCAAACAAAGCTTTGGATTATTGTAAAAATCACGGAGCTGGCTCCGGGTGGGCTCAGCCTTTGGAGTTCCTGAGCTGGGTTTTCCAGCCGGGCTCCAGTTCCTTCTGCTGGAATGTGCCCGTGCTGTCCCTGCCGAATCCTGGAATGGCAATCCTGGAATGGCAATCCTGGAATAGGAATCCTGGAATGGCAGCAGGGGAAATGCAGGGAGCGAGGGTGGCTGTGGTGATGGGAGGGGTTGGAGCTGCCTTTTCCATAGGGTTCAGCTCTTCCAGCTGCTCGGATCCTGCTCTCCAGGGCAGGGGAATGTTTTGGGGAGAGACCTGGAGTGGCAGGATAAAAGGGAATGGTTTCCCACTGGTGATGGGATATTGGGAAGGAATTATTCCCTGTGAGGGTGGCAAGACCCTGGCACCCAGAGAAACTGTGAATCCTGGCAGTGTCCAAGGCCAGGCTGGACGGGGCTTGGAGCACCCTGGGACAGTGGAAGGTGTCCCTGCCCGTGGCCTTTGCATGAATTCTGTGAGCCAGCACAGTCCGTTGGATGCTCTGCTGCTGGCACATCCTTCTGGGATAAAGGGCACCCGTGCCCTGCTGGTTTGGTCACCCCAAACCCCGTTTGGGGCCGTTCCTCACACAATTCCTGCTCCTTTCTGGCTGTGCCCTCCTCTCCCGGGCAGCTCCATCCTCCCGTCCCGGGGCACTCCGGGCTGGGAGCTGCTCCCTCCAAACCCATCCCTGTGCCAGGGCTGTGGCTGCTGCCAGGGGAGATCCGTCAGCCCCACCACACAGGTGCCGCCGGTGGCGGCGGGGGGAGCAGCAGCTCCCAACTCCTGGAATGTTTTTTTCTCCCTGTGGAGTTCACTCCGAGGTCAATCCACCCCAGAGGGGTTTTTTCCTTGCTGTCACAGCGGGGAATTCTCTGGCTCAGCCTCTCTTTGCTCCCAGTGGAAGCTGCTTGGCAGGTGAAGCGCGGATTCACCTGCCTCACCTCAGGCAGCTGAGGCAGGCGCCAAACCTGAGCTGATCATCCCAGAACAGCCACGGAAAGGCACCTGGAATGTCCTGAAACAGGCGGCTGTGGGATCTGCGTGAGCGTCAGGAGTCCCCAGGACATGGGGCACGAGAGGATGCAAATTCCAGGCTCTCCTGCAGGTGTCTGAGCAGCCTCTGGATCTCCAGGGGAGGGACAGGACTCAGTGTAGGGGTCCCTGCAGGGATTGGGGATTTCTCTGGAACCTCCTTAAAATTCCCAAGGGCAATCCCTCCGTACGAGGCAGGAAGGTTTCCCTGTCTCAGAACATTTTGCTGCTCCAGCACCATCCCAGTTAAGCTCCCAGCACCTGGAATCAGCTGCTCCAGGACTTTGTCTGGACAGGCAGCTTTCTGCCCCAAAGTGCCGCCATTGGATGTGAAAAGTTTTTGGCTTCCGCCGAGTTATTGGAGTGCTGGATTGGATGTGGGATGGACTGAAATTCCCCCCGCTCCCTGTCCAGCCTTCTCCCCTCTTCCCTAAAGAAATCCCCGTCCCAAACAAAGCTTTGTTATGTCTCATTGTCTCCTCTGGCGCTCGGAATCGCGAGCTGTTCCCATCCATCTCCTTGGCACCTTTCCACGCTCTCCGAGGCTGTGTTGGTTTTGCAGCGATTCCCGCGCTGGGGCTTGACTCCAGGACCATGGGAAAGGCTCCGTGGCGGGGATGGGGCAGGGATGGGGCTGGGGAGAGGCACCTCGGACCCTGCGGGGGCTGGCCCGGGTGAGGAACACGCGGGAGGTGCTGCTGGACTGCACCCACCAGGATCTGCTGGGAGCCTGCGGAGGAGCCTGGCGCGAATCCGCATTTTATTCCCCCTTTTCTTCTTCAGCCACGTCAGTCCCCGCTTTGGCGTGGCACAAACGTGGCCGTGGGGCACTCGTGTCCTTCTCGTGGGGACGGAACTCGCTGGGGCTGGGCTGGGCAGGGCAGGGGCTGTGTCTGGTAATTCAGAGAATGACCCGACAGAGTTTCCAGCATTGTGGAGTCGTGGAGAGTTTGGGATGGGAGGGACCTTCAGAGCTCATCCGGTCCTGGAAGGAGCAGGGACGCCTTCACCTGGAGCAGGTTGCTGAGGGCGAACGTTTCCAGGGAAACATGAAGCATTCCGGACTGGGAACTGCGGCGGATGGAGAAGATCCCAGCAGAGCCAGGAGCTGTGGGTGACGTTTCCCGTGGGGCCGGGAGACGCCACGGCGGCTCCCTCAGGAGAGGTGGATTGGGAAGATGCCCCACAGCCTTCTTTCCAGCTGGAAATCTTGCCCTGAAGCTGGAATAAAGTAAGATTTCCCCCGAGGAGAGCAAAATCCATGGGTATCCCAGCGTGACGCTCCTGCTGGTCCTGCTGTGCCTCAATCCCACTGGGATCTGCAAACCCGGGCAAAACGAGGGTTTTTCTCCTTTTCCCTCCCTCTGGAGGTTATTCCCAACCCGGTGCATTTCTTACAGCAGATGAGGTTTCCCAATCCCTGGATAAGATCTTCCCTGCCCTCAGTGGAGTCATTAATTCCATCTGCTGCAATCCCACTTTAATTGGGTTAAATGAGAGCGCACCAGTCCCGGGAGCAATGGAATAAAGCTCTTCATTGTGTGAGGATGCTGAGCCTGGGCAGGATCCTGGTCCTTATCTCTTATCTCCTGCTCTGTCTCCCAGTGCATCCTGTCTCCCAGTCATTCCCGGGGCCAGCATTCCAGCAATCCCCAGTTCAGTGCTCCACGTTGAGTTGGTTGTGGCTCGAGTGCCAGAAAAAGCAGAGTTAAAATTAATCAGAGTTTAATCAGATTTAAATCAGAGTTTGATTGCTTGTGTTGTGCCAGGCGTGATGATGATCCCAAATTCTGCGTGATGTCCCTTATCCTTCATCCCCATGTCCCATATCCCTATCCCCATGTCCCACATCCTCATCCCCATGTCCCATATCCCTATCCCCATGTCCCATATCCCTATCCCCATGTCCCACATCCTCATCCCCATGTCCCATATCCCTATCCCCATGTCCCATATCCTTATCCCCATGTCCCACATCCTCATCCCCATGTCCCATATCCCTATCCCCATGTCCC
>VXAZ01007605.1:406478-482495 GCA_013399875.1 Gymnorhina tibicen
TAAACCACATCTTCATCCCCATGTCCCATATCCCTATCCCCATGTCCCATATCCTCATCCCCATGTCCCATATCCCTATCCCCATGTCCCATATCCCTATCCCCATGTCCCACATCCTCATCCCCATGTCCCATATCCCTATCCCCATGTCCCATATCCTCATCCCCATGTCCCACATCCTCATCCCCATGTCCCACATCCTCATCCCCATGTCCCATATCCTCATCCCCATGTCCCGTATCCTCATTCCCATGTCCCACATCCTCATTCCCATGTCCCCCCTGAGCTCTGCCCGTCGTAGGACCAAGAGCTGCCCAAGCTGAGCTTTGTCAGGAGCGGCTGGTCCGTGGAAAACCTGGCTTTGAGCATGGGGATGGATTGAGGGATGCACTCAGGTGCTCTGCAGAGAATCCAGACAGGACGATCCGAGCCTGGATTGTCCCAGTGCCAGCTCTGCCTTGGAGGACACCAGCAATCCCAGAGAAACCTGGGCTCTCTATTCCAGCTAAGCCAAGACACGGATTCAGACAAAATAATAACTGTCCAAGTCCATTTTCCTGCTTCTTTTCCTTTAATGCATCGTGAAAGGGCTTTGAACACAATTCCAAGCCCTCTGAACAATCCCATATCCCCCCTCCTCCCGCTCCGATGCACCTGAGCTCCCCTCCAGGAGCCGCCCTGGCTTTGTTCCCAGAAACAGCTGGGAAATCTTCCCTTCCACAACCTTCCCGTCCTTTTCCAGAGGATCCTTGCTCGGGCCCAGCCTGCGATCCAGGCACCCCCCCAGCTCTGCTCCTTCTTTCTTTCGGAACGTCGGAATTCAGCTTTGAGAAGCTCTGTCTGAGCCATCCGGGTGTTTCTGGCCGCGCAGCTTCCAGAGGCTCATCCATGGAAAACAGCAATGGGGAAAACAGATCCAGGAGGTTTTCAGTCGTAAAACACAGACATAAAATGCCCTCGGTGACCGGAGTTCACAGGCAGGACGAAGGCTCCCAAAACCATCCGGCTTTTCCTGGTTTTTGTAGGATAATCACGTTTCTCATGGAATATTGGAATAAGATTGAGAAAACAAAGCCAAAAAAAACCATCTTCAGTCCTTTAAGATTCTGGCATCCCATCTTCCCGACATCCCAGATCTCCGGGAGAGCCGCAGCTCAGGCTTGGAGATGCCCAAAGTGAGGAAAAAGGGCAACCCCGGATGAGTTCTGGCTGTTCCCACAGAGCCGATTTAAGGAATTGCGCGAGTGCCGGGAGGGAAGCGCAGGGAATTCCCGGCTGTCCTGGGATCCAGGCTGTTGGACAATGCCCCCCCGAGCAGCTCTAATTGCAGCTGCACTAACGAGCTTTTCCCAAGCCCCACATCCCGGCTCTCCCTCTCCTTCCCCCCCATCCCATTCCTGACTCCAGCATTGTCGTGTCTTCCTTAATTTCCCGTTTATCCAATGACAGTCTTTAATTAAGGAACGAGGTGCCACGTCCTGGGCAGAGCTCCGGGAGCTCTTGGAGCTGTGGAAGAGCTCCCAGGAATATCTGCCTTTGCCATCAGGGATTGTTTATTTGCGGGAAGCAACAGCCAGAGACCTCTTGTTCCACGCTTCCCATTTGTCTCAATCAGGGAGCTTTTCCACACCTCGGCATTCCTGGCAACCGGAGAGTTCCCTCTGGAGCCCTCCCGCCGCTTTCCTGCCTCTCCACATCTTCTGAGGGAAGTTTCTGCCTCTCCTCCCGCGCTGTCACCTCTGGGCAGGGACACGGGGGTGGCTCCGAGCCTCTGCATCCTCCTTGTGCTCCAACAGCAATTCCTGTCCCACCGTGCCACCCCCAGCTCCAGGAAAAAGTAGGGAAGCAGGACAACATCTCCCTGTGGAGATGTTTGAAGCGATAAGAGAGTTCAGACCCATTAATTCCTTGATTTGTGGACAGATTTGGTTTAAATCTCGTTTCCGGTTCATTTTTGGCTGCTGCCGAAGGGTAAATGATGGATTCCGGGACTTCTTCCCGGTTTTGGAGCCTTAGAATGGGATTTGAGCATCCCCGGGCAGCTTTGGGGACAGCACAGGGTGGTTTTGGGCTGCTGTGCCAGGAAGCAGAGGGAAAATCAGGATTAGAATCCATCGGCGCTGGGAAAAGGGGGAGAAAAGCTTACTGCCAGTTTGGAGCGTTTTATTCACAGGGATGGAAAAGGTTTTTCCATCCATTTGGGGGGATTCGGTTGGTTTTGAGGGACGGGGTGTGGATCCAAGGACTCATTCCCAAAACCCGCTCCTGTCCCACTCAGAACCCAGCCTGGAGCTGCCCAGCTCCTCACATCCACGGAGGCAGCGCCGCGATTCCCGGGACGGGCCGGCGTTTCTAAGGATAGGAGGGATCTTAGGGATCCGCTTAAACTCCAGCCGAGCTCAGCGGCAGCTCCGGGATTCCTGAGGTTGGGAATCCCGAGGCTGCCGGAGCTCAAAGCCGATTTCCCGACCTCTGCTGCCGGCTGCTCTTCCCATTCCTGGGGAGGTTTTGTTGGAAAAGCGAACTGGAATTGCCGCTGGAGCACCGCGGCTCCCGGCCGGGAGGATCCCTGGGCTCGTCCCCGCTGGGAGCGGCGGGAGGGAGGGAAAATGGGAATTCCGCGCGAATCCGGGGCTGCGGGGCTGAGCCCGCCCCGGGACGGCTCCGCCGAGTATTCCCGGCGGATTCCCGCTTTTCCATGGGAGCGGCGGCACCGGCTGGTCCCTGCTGCTAAAGCCATTCCCGAGCTCCCTTCCAGCCCCTCGCACTCCATGGTTTTCCATAGGAAACTTCGCTCCGGAGCCCAGCGTTCGCTCCGGGTTTTATGGGATTGCGCAATCCAGGGGCTGCTCCAGCGGTTTTGGAAAGGGGAAATTTCATTTCATTTATTTCATTTCATTTCATTTCATTTCATTTCATTTCATTTCATTTCATTTCATTTCATTTCTTTGTTATTTAATTTTTTATATTTTTTCTAAATTTCATTTTATTTTTTATTTTATTCTTATTGTTTTCCGTTAATATTTTTGTCTTTTTATTTTATTTATTCCCTTTATTTTATATTTTAGTTTTTATTTTACTTCTTTTTCCTTTCTTTTTCATTTTGATTTTTTTTTTTAGCTTACTTTTGATTTTATTTCTGGTTCACTTTTTATTTTTCTTTCATTTTTTATTATTTTTCATTTCATTTTTCATTTTATTTTTACTCTTTTTATTTTCTTCTTCTATTTCATTTTAATTTATTCCTTTTTATTGCATTTCACATATTTTATTATTTTTATTTTAATTTTTTTATTTTACTCTCTTATTTTGTTGTTCCTTTGATGTAATTTCTCTTTTTAATGTATTTTATTTATTTTTATTTTATTTCAATTTTTATTTTATTTTAAATTTATTTGTTTATTTTCATTCATTTTTAAATTTTATTTCGTTTTTAAATTTTATTCCCCCAACCAAGTGGCAAAAACAGCTTTAGGAATGAATATTAGGGAAAATTCCCGCCTGGAAAGGGCTGTGCAGTGGTGGAGTCCCCATTCCGGAGGGATTTGTGGCACCTGGGCGCATGGGCAGTGCTGGGGAATGTTGGACTCGATCCTGGAGGACTTTTCCAACCTAAATTCCCGGATTCCTTACAAAGGCAAAAAGGTCGAGCCCATTGTGGACGAGTTCTACTTCCAACCCCACATTTTCCATAAAATGCCCAGTTTTTCCCAAATCCCTTTTTTGGTTCAGAAGAGCCGGGCCCTCGGAGCTGTTCCTCACTCAGCTGAACCAAGATCCAGGGATTGGATTTCCCTGGAATCCCCGGGGCCGGTCCCTCACCCCGGCGCTTGCGCTGGCTCCTGGAATTCTGCCCTCTCCAGAACCTCGTGCTGGCCCTTGGTGACATCACTGGGAAGTGCTGGAAAAGCAGCTGCGGCTCCTGAGAGGTTGGAAAAGGTTTTTCCTTTCCTCCCGGGAAGGAAATCTTCCTAAAGCTCCTGGCTCCTCGAGGAAGAGCAGCTGGAAACAACCGGAGAAGGGAAGGGAGATTTTCCTGGCTGGGGAATGTTGGGGGCAGCTCCCACCCCTGATAAAGCAGAGGGAGAAGGGAATAAAGCGGTGCCTGCTTTCCTTTGGAGCTGTTAAGGAATCATGGAATCCTGGAATGGTTTGGGCTGGGAGGGACCTTAAAGCTCATCTCGGTCCATGGGACACCTCCCACCATCCCAGGCTGCTCCAAGCCCCATCCAGCCTGGCCTTGGACACTTCCAGGGATCCAGGGGCAGCCACAGCTTCTCTGGGAATTCCATCCCGGCCTTTCCTCACCCTCACAGGGAAGAACCTTTCCCGAATATCCCATCTGCCTTCCTTTGCTTCCTTCCTTCCTTCCCCAGAAATTCCAGTGCGGGTTGCAGATTCCAGCTCCTCCCGACGGGGCAGGGTGGGTCCCTCACCTTCCTGCGGCGTTATTTTGTCCTGCATCCATAAAATATTCCCTGGAACATCCGCTCCCAAAGTGAACCCGAGGGGATGGATCGCTGGATTTTCCTCCCAAGCCAAAGCCTCGCGCTCAGGGCTTGCCTCAAAGCAGAGGGAATTCGGGATGTTCCTTCCGCGGGTTTGATCCCAAAGTTTAGGGGTTTGTGCTGGCAGGGCTCTGAGAAGGGGAAGGGGAAGTGGAAGTATTCCCATGAAAACGGGGTTGGGAAGTCCCTCAGCAGCTTTAGGGATGGCACAGGGTGGCTTTGGGATGCTGTGCCGGGAAACGGGGGGAAATTATCCCCATGGATCTGGGAAAAAGCTTCAGGAAAGCTCTTTGCCACTTTGGCTTTGCGGGACATCAAATGCTTTTCCTTCTGCTGGGTGGAATTCGCTTCCAGGGGGGAATTTTGACATTCCCTCCCCCCTCTTTTGCCCTTTTTTTTTGCCGGAGCATCCAAGGAACCTCCTGGCTTCCGCCAGGTTTCCAGATCTTCTTTTTCCACGATGTAACCTTTTAAAAATTCTTCTCCCCTTCGGAATCTTGGGATGTTTCAGGTTTCCTTGGCCAATCCGGAGCCTCGTGGAGCTCAAGCTGTTCCTTTGAAGCCACAAAAAGGCTCAAATGCAACCTAAGGAATTTGCTACCAGAAAGGGTGGAAAATTCCCCCTCCTCCGGGATGTTCCCTGCCGGATTCGGTGGCGAGAAAAGGGGAGGGAAGTAAAAAAGGGCAGGAAAATAAAAATTAGGAATAACTCGGCATTTGGGGCCCAATAAAAGCGGGGAATCTTAAAGCGAAAGGGAAAAAAAAAAATGGAAAAGGTTTACGGGGGTGTGAGGAGAGGTCAAATTTCCAATTTTACTGGGTTTCCTCCCAGGAAGGTCGGAATTCCGAAGGGTCGATCAAGAAATGGTCCCTGCCTGGTCCTGCTGAGCAAAAAGTGGAAGTTGTGGGGTGGAGAAGTGGTGACAAATCCCGTGAATCGTTAATTTCCTGCAGTTCATTAATTTCTCTTCCGCTGGCTGGGGATAAAGCTGTGCTCAGATCCGCGGCGGGGATGCTGGGATGCGGCTCCGGCTCTTGGGGCCGTCTCAGGGCACCCGTAAATAACTGGAATTTGGAATCGGTTTTTCCAGTAGCGGCCCCTTGTGCTCGAGGCGGGATGTGGCGGAAAAATGGAGAAACACCGGTTTGGGGACAGGATCTGCGGCGCTTCCTGGTCCCAAACGCTCCTGAGGGGGATTGTTCCTGCTGTCACCTGGATCCTCCGTTCGGAGGTCATCGTGCCTTCGAGAGAAAAACCGTTCCGGTCTGATCCAGCTTCTTCTTGATCCCTCCAAATCCAATCCAAAAAACCCCATCTCGCGTGGAATCGTGGAGTGGGTTGGGTTGGAAGGGACCCCAAAGCTCATCCCTTCCCACCCCTGCCACGGGCAGGGACACCTCCCACTGTCCCAGGGTGCTCCCAGCCCCGTCCAGCCCGGCCTGGGACACTTCCAGGGATCCGGGGGCAGCCACAGCTGCTCTGGGAAGCCTCTTCCAGCACAGGAATCCTCTCCTTCTGACAAAGCCCTGATGAGCTCAAACTCCCGGCCCGACGCATCCCAGCAGCTCCAGGAGCCCCCTCCGGGCAAACCTCGGCACAAGGAGAGGCGGGAGAGGGAATTCTTGGCTGCTAAAAATATTCCTTGGGGGGAAAATCCCTCCTCGGCCCCTCTCGGTGACACGATCCCAGCTCCGCACTCGGCCGTGGCGGCGGCTCCTGCCAAAGGCTGAGCTGGAGCTCCCGCTCTGTGCTCCGGCTCTGGCTTTCGCTGGTTTTCCTTGGGAGCAGTCGGGATTTGCACGTTCAGACAACCTCCTGATGCTCCTCTGGCAGCGGGCAGGGCTGGATGCGGCGTAGGAAAGTTCCTTTGTCTCCTGTTTCCATTTTTCTTGGAAGGGAGGGCAGCGCGAGGGGCGGCGGCCGAGGAGCAGCGGGCTCGGATCCGCCGGCCAGATTCCTGCATCCAGCAGCCGAGAGCAGGGAAAGGGATTTATCCCTGGTCGCAGCTTCGGCTTGGAGGCCGCAGCTGTGGTGGGTGCCGGCCGGAAAGCTCCGGGGAGGATTCCCCTCCGGCAGCAGGAGCAGCGGTGCCAGCGGCTGGACCCGGACCGGGATGGGGACAGGGATGGAGCAGTGGGATGGGCACGGGAAGCAGCCTCCCAGCAGGAATTCAGCTCCCCAGCTGGCACAGCGGCACCCCAGACCCTGGGACGGTGGCACCCCAAATCCCGTGGTGCTCGCTGACTCCCTCAGATCCCCAGCTGCCGGAGATTCCCAGCTTCGCTTGGACTAAAAATGGTGGAACTGGAAGCCCAAGGAAATGTTGTCAAGAGTGAGGAGAGAATAGCAAATCCACCCTTTTTTTTCCCCCCAGTGGAATTATTTCGGAGGCAGCATCGCTTTGCCTGGCGAAATCTGACTCGGGAATTTTGCTTCCTTGAGGCTGGCAGGGCTGGCAGCGGGACAGAAACGTTTGCTCCAAGAAAACTTGGCAGAAAGCGGGATTTCCAAAAACAAAAACAACAAAAAAAAAACCAACCCCAACCCAAACAAGAAACGGAGTTAATCCCTTCGTTTTCTCTGTAGCTTTTCCCTCCCGAGCTGCCTTTCCCTGGCCTGGGTGTGTTACGGATCCCAGGTGCCTCCCAGCAATTAAGGGGAGTTAAAATTCCTTCCTGACCTTGGGTTTATCGAGCGCCGCGCTCGGGTTTGGCATCTGTCAGGCTGCTCCAAACAACATCCCCGCGTGCCGGGGCTCGTTCCCGACGCCCCGGGGCATGGGGCGGGGGGATCGGGAGCAGGTGGGACCGGGAACAATGGCGGAGGCGGGAGAACCTCCCGTGGAAACACGGAGCCGCGGGCTGCTGGAAAATCCAGCGGGAGCAGCCGCAGGAGGGGGGGTTGGCAGGCGGCCATCCCTGCAGATGCTCCCGGGAGGTACCTGTCCCTTTGGCTCAGCCTTTGGAATTCCTCATCCGTGTGTGGAGGAAGAGCTGGCTCTTCCTCACCACTTCTCCCGAGGGAGCGTGGAGAAGTCCAGAGGTGGGACAGCCATGGAATCCCAGAATGGTTTGGGTTTGGAAGGGATCTTAAAGCTCATCCCGTTCCATCCTCTGCCATGGGACACCTTCCACCATCCCAGGCTGCTCCAAGCCCCGTCCAGCCTGGCCTTGGACACTGCCAGGGATCCAGGGGCAGCCACAGCTTCTCTGGGCACCCTGTGCCAGGCAGGGGCTCACCACCCTCACAGGGAAGAAAGTATCCATGTGTCCTGGGAGACAAATCTTCATCCCAGATATTCCCCTGGTGGTATTTCCGATGGTGGCTGGGACTGGTTTGCCCCTGAGGAAGTGGAAAATGGGATTTTCCAGGTGCCTGCAGTCGATGTTCATGTCAATCCCAATGGGATGACACCCAGGGGCTTGGGTGGGATCTCACGTCAATCCCAGCGGGATGGCACCCGGAGGCTTGGGTGGGATGAACATCTCGGCTTGGCGTGGCTCAAATAATCTTCAAATCTGGACAAAGTGCAGGAGGCTGGGACGGTGCCCTGGGGTTTGGCTGTAAAACCACGGAGTCGCTTTGGGTCCCTGTGTCCCGCCCCGTGCTCATGGCAGGCGGCTTCTTGTAAGGGAAAAGGGCTTGGGAGGGGGGAATATTTCTCGGGAATAAAACAACCAGGCAGCAGAGGATGCAAAATTGGCCCGGATTCCCGGAATCTGGCATTTTTTAGACTCTGTGCAGTGGGAAATGTCCTCTTCTCGTGTGAGGGAACACAGACCCTCTTCTCCCACTCCACAAAAGCCCCCGGGTGGGGCTTTGTAAGTGCAAACCTCCTCCAACCAAACTTTACGTTTCCATTTCCTCCGTAAAACTGGGAAATCACCACGTTTTTATTGGGAATCCACTGCTCTGCCCCAGCTCGGAGCAGTGAGTCCTCCCTGGGCAGAGCTGTGGCTCCGTCTGTCCAAAGGGAGCAAAAATTCCAACCCAAACCTTTCAAAAATATCCCAGCAATGGCTTGTTTTGGCCGGATTGCTCCCGTGAGCTCGCTCCAAGCTGGCAGGGAAGCGGGGAAGATCTGCTGGAGCAGCGTGGATGTGGGCGAGCGCTGGAGCACGGAGAAGCCCTGGAAAGTTTGGGTGGATTTGGAGGAGAGCGGCTTTCTGGGGCGGTGTGTGGAGGGAAAAGCGGCTTTTCCATGGATCCAGCTGAGCCTGAAGGCTCCCAAAGCCAGCGGGCCAAGATGCCACTTAAGGAATTCTCGAATTCCTCCTGCCTTAGTGGGTAATAATCCCATAAATAAACCCCTTTCCCTCTATGGGAAGCAAAGCAAATGCCTTGAAAAAAACACGTTTTGTGCTGAAAGATTTCAATTCTCCAGCTCGGGCCGGCCCCCAAAAAAATCCTTTTTTCCCCCTCTTTTCCCTTTTTTCCTTGATTTCTGTTCTTCCACAACGCTTTTAAACGAAGTGATACCAGCAGCGGGAGAGGAGCCGAGCGGATTGTGCCAAGCCCTGTCCAAACAACCTTGAGCTGCTCCCGGCTGGATCCTGGAATTCTCTCCCGCTGGCTGATAACGTGAGCGTGATTCACGCTCTGGCAGCTCGCGGTGTCAGCTCCGCTCGGGCCCTCACAGCTCCTTTGACGCGCTCCTTTGTAACACAATTCCCTTGGTTTTTCACGGGGATCGTTGGGAACGCTGCCGGGAAAACGGGAGTGGGCAGGAGAGCGCTGCTCTTGGGGGGTTGAAAATGCTCCGAGGTCGCTTTTTTTGCCATCCGGCGTCTCCCAGGCAGCGCTGGGGTTTGGGAATGATGCCTCGGATGGAGCCTTCCCCGCACAGCGGCATTTCCCACCTGGGGAGGACGGATTTTTCCCTGGATATCAGCGTTAGGAGGAGCTGTCAAAGCCGTGCGGGGATGGAGGAACCTGCACAGAAACCGGCTTTTCCCAAAGCGGTGCCGCCGCGCTCCGATCCCGGCGCTGGCTCCGGCGGGAATTCTGCGCCCGTTCGGTGCCGTGGCTGGGCGGCACCAGGGTCCCTTCGGCTTCCGAGGAGGTGGATTTTCGGGAGTGCAGAGTTGGGAACGGAGGTGCTCCCCGGGTTGTTTTTCAAAGGTCACGTCGCTCCGGCCGCCTGCAGGAAATTGTCGTGCCCCAACGCCAGGAGCTAAGACAGGGGAAGGAGGAATCCCTGGGAAACAAAACAAAGGGAAAGATGAGAGTCCTGAGAAATCCAGGCTGTCCCTGAGCGAGGCAGCGTGGATGGAAGGGAAATTCTGGTCGGAACGGGTTTTGTTGAAGGGAAGAAGAGGGACACAGGTCCTGCGCCGCTTCCCTCGGGCACCGAAGGGAAAAACATCCTGAAATACCTGGAACATCACAAAACCTTCCGAATCCCCACCGGGGAGTGGGAGCACCCTCGGTTTCCTCTGGAAAGGTCAAAATGCCGCAGTAATTGAGATGGATTCGGTCTGGGCGAGGCTCCGTGCTCCCCCAAGTCAGGTTTTTCCCACGGCTTTGCAGCTCATCCAGCCTCCAGTTTTTTTCTTGGAGCTGCCCTCGGAGTGTTCCCCCCTCCAGGTTCACTGGAATTTGCAGTGATCCAAAAAAAATCTGTTTGTTTTCCCACCCCCCCACCTGAGACTGGGATGATTTACTGGGAACTGGGATTGGCAAAGTGCTGAGTGGGGATTTTTGTGCTGGAAAAGTCCCCTTTTTCCACGGGAATTGGGCTTCTAAGCAGGAATTGTTGGGAACGGCAAATCTTCCGTGGTTTATTGGTCTGTGCTGGATTTGGCATCTCCATGGCATCTCCATGGCTGCTCCAGGTCCCAGAGCTTGGAGATGGTATCTTCTTGATTAGGGCATGAAATAAAATAAAATAAAATAAAATAAAATAAAATAAAATAAAATAAAATAAAATAAAATAAAATAAAATAAAATAAAATAAAATCATAATAAAATAGCCCAAGCAAATCTAAAACTGTATTGTGCAAAATAAAATCTACAACTTTTCCAAGCATTCCCCTATTCCAGACTGGTGAGATTCCAGCCAACCTCCAGCAGCATCCCTGCATCTTAAGTGATGGGAGAAGGCAAACCCTGGCATGGAAAAAGTGGGGGAAAAGGCATTTCCAGCTTCCAGAGGGTGATGGATATCCAAAGAAAACTGGGCTGTGGCTGCTGAAATCGTGCTGGGAAAGTTGACGTGACCTGGCGGGGTCGCAGTTGAATCCTGTCCTTTCTCAGCCCCCAGTGAAGGAAGGGAGGGATGGATGACAACATCCTGGGAAGGGGCTGGGTCTGTCCCTCCGTGGGGTTTGTTTGCTTTAGGCCGGGGCGAAGCTTCTGGGGCGCTTGGGAAGCGTTTCCCAGCGTGTCCGTCGGCTGCTCCTCACGGGATCGGTGCTGCCCGCGGCCTCTCCCCGTGCCCTCCTCCCTCTCCCCCTGGCAGCAACGGTGTCGACAAAACTCTGCTCCCAAAAAACGCAGCCTGACCCTTTTCTGCCCAATTTTGGGGGTGGTTTTTTCCCCCCCGCTGCTGTCCTGAGTCTCCGGATGGATGGGTGGATGGATGGAGGGAGGGATGGATGGATGGATGGATGGAGGGAGGGAGGGATGGATGGATGGCTGGATGGATGGATGGCTGGATGGATGGATGGCTGGATGGATGGATGGCTGGATGGATGGATGGCTGGATGGATGGATGGCTGGATGGATGGATGGCTGGATGGATGGATGGCTGGATGGATGGATGGCTGGATGGATGGATGGCTGGATGGATGGATGGCTGGATGGATGGATGGCTGGATGGATGGATGGCTGGATGGATGGATGGCTGGATGGATGGATGGCTGGATGGATGGATGGCTGGATGGATGGATGGCTGGATGGATGGATGGCTGGATGGATGGATGGCTGGATGGATGGATGGCTGGATGGATGGATGGCTGGATGGATGGATGGCTGGATGGATGGATGGCTGGATGGATGGATGGCTGGATGGATGGATGGCTGGATGGATGGATGGCTGGATGGATGGATGGCTGGATGGATGGATGGCTGGATGGATGGATGGCTGGATGGATGGATGGCTGGATGGATGGATGGCTGGATGGATGGATGGCTGGATGGATGGATGGCTGGATGGATGGATGGCTGGATGGATGGATGGCTGGATGGATGGATGGCTGGATGGATGGATGGCTGGATGGATGGATGGCTGGATGGATGGATGGATGGATGGGTGGGTGGATGGATCTTGGCTTTGATGCTGAATTTTCCTGGCTTGTTCTGGGAGCACAGTGGGGTTTCCTAGGAGCCTGGTGGATCCCACTGGTGGGAAGCTGGGGTCAGCAACCGGGGCTGCTCCCCCTCAGCAGGGCTCTGCCACGTGTGGGGAGAAGGGAGCTGCTGCCGGAAAAATTCCTCAAGGAATTCTCTCTGAGACGGAGAGGAGGAGGCTGGATGGGAGGACTGCGCTTTGAGGTCAGATCCCTGGCTTTGGGGTGGAGCTCCTGGATTATGTGGGAATGCTCCACGTGACGCTCCAACCCGCTCTTCTCCATGTGCTCGGATGATGTTGGACCGTTCCCGCGGGGATTTCCTTGGAGAAGCAAAGCTCAGCCTCTCAGTGATGGTCGCCCTGTCCATGTCCAAGGTTCCATCAGATCCTTATGGCTGCTCTGGAAGGCAGCTCTGCCACGGCATTCCCAGGAGGATCCTGCCATCGTTCCAAGCGTGAGGGGAACGGACGAGGGGCGGAGGCAGCGGATCCAGGCTCTCTCCGCTCTGGAATGACGGCATCGGTTGTGGGATTGCGAGGATGAGAACTGGGATGAACTCTCTCCAAGAGGGTGGAGGGAACGCCCAGGGGACGGTGGCACGGATTTGGCTTTCTCCAGACAGCTGGGAGCAGCCAGCTCCACACACTCCGAATTATCCTGCTGGGCGACTTCCAGCGCTCGGTTCCCATTGAATTCCTGGCCCCGGAGCGTTATTGTCAGGATGCTTTTGTCTGACTCAGGCCACTCCAATCCCACCCCAAAGCGTCTCCCAGCCTCCTCCCAGACAGGAGCACAGTGGCTGCTGGGTTTCGAGGAAGCCTCCTGCTTCCCTGTCCCTTCTCCGTCGGCTTTTCCTCACCCTCCTGCTTTTGGGGCAGGCTGGAGCCCGTCCATGGGATCTTGGAGCCCATCCATGGGATCTGCTGGGCTGTTGTTTGACTGCTTCCTAACCAGCTTTCGTCTGGTTGCTTTTTGGGGGTGGCTCAGTGGGAGCTGTTCCCAAGGAGACACTCGGAGAATCCCAGAAAATCGGGAAGATGTGGCTGCTGGAAGTGTCAGAGCCCATTAACCGTGCCAGACATGCCCTTTCTGCTCCCTCTCCTTTGCCATTCCGCTCGCTCTGGGTTGGTTTTTCCAGGAATTCTCAAGGCTTTGAATAGGAGTTCCAGCATGGCAGCAGCTGCTGAGGAGCTGAGCCCACCCCCCTGGCCCGGCCCGGCCACACTCCATGGAAATCCCTGGAACTTGGCCACCAGAGGCACTTCAGGAAGGGCAGAGCTGCTGGAGAGCCACCCAAATCCACCCCAGCCCTCCCCACCCACCGCGTGTTTCCCAGCTTTAAAACTGGGAATGGGCTTGGGATGGGAGGGTTGATAGTCCCAAACATCCCCACGTGACCTTTGCAGAGGCTGCAGATCCGTAGGATCACGGATCGTCAAGGCTGGAAAAGCGCTCCAAGACCATTGGATCCAACCTGGGACCCCTCCCCACTTGTCACCAGGACAGGCCCCAGAAGGAATTCCTGCGGGAATGACTGGGCCATGAAGTCCTTACAAGTGGCAGCAGAGGAATTTCCTTCCGGCCTCCCACGCCTGCCCCTCTCCATCGGCTCCCTTTGGAGATGGGACGCTGGTCCTGCTGGGACAGAGGCTGTGTCCAGGAGGGACCCAGGATCCGTCATTTCCCAGCTTTGGGAAGGAGCAGAGGGCTCGTAGCTCCTCCGCAGCCAAGCCTTTGGAAGCCAGGACTGCAAGGAGACACGAGGAGAGCGAGGTGTGCGGTGTCTCCTGCAGCCAGGCAGGATTTATTCCATAAATGTCCACATGGAATGAGCCCTTTTTAAAGTGCTGGCACCACTGCAGAGCTCTGGGGGAGATGCAGGGGCAGCAACGAGACCGAGACCCCTCTGCAAGGTGTGCTCGCCTCGCTGGGACACCCTGGAAGTTGTCCCTAAAACCTCCCTGAGGACGGATTCTAGGGACAAGGATGGACGTGCTCCAAGACCTTGCTGTTGCTGGAAGGGATTTCGGCCCCCGCTGCCCCAAGCTCACACATCTGGAGGGAGCAGCCCCACACTGCAGAAGCCCTTCACCCTCCCAGGTGCCACCTTGTCCTTTAGTTGGGGTTATCCGCCCCAAATTCCAGGGCCGGGGGTTCTCCGGTGCCCTCTCTGGAGGCACGAAGCTCCCAGATGGGAAGCCTCCAAACTTTCCTGCGGTTTTCCAGCGCCGCTGGGAGGCTGTGGCCGCCCAAGAGGAGCGGCCAGTGTCAAACATCTGGGTCTGATATCTCTGTTTACCACAGGCTCGTTGGGAGCCACATTCGTGGCACGTGAAGTCATCTGGCGTCCTCTGGAGATGCTTCCCCGCGGCCCAAAGTGGCTCCCTCGGATCCGCAGCGCTCCCGCCCCTCGTCCCGCTCCGTCCTTTGCGTCCCTTCGGCTGGGAGTGGGGAAAAAAAAAAAAAAGCTGTGTTGATTTGAGCATTGTGTGAAAGTATTTTCCCATCGTTTTCCATGAAAAGCATGGTTTAATTAACATTTTTAGATGTTTATTATTGAAGAAAGCCTGTGCTGCTGCCGCCGCCCGGGTTGGGTTTTTGTTTTTTTTTTTTTTTTTCCTTTTTCCCTCGGTTTTCCCCAACTTGTGTTTGTTATGAAAGACTTCAGTCACGTTCCGTGGGATAGCTGGGAGGGGGAGGGATGGAGAGATGGAGGGATGGAGGGATGGATGGATGGATGGATGGATGGAGAGCACCCACCCATCCCAACCTGCCCCACCTGGGGCGTCAGCTTGGTCTGGTTGGTGTCCATGCAGGGAAAAAGTCAGGAATGGCTTCAAACGGCCTTTAAATTCCCGGACTGGCATTTTTTTGGGGGTTACAGGTGTGAGGGGGATCCATGCATAGACCTTCTTCCCGTGTTTCTCATGGAATCTGAGAACAGTCTGGACTGGAAGGGCCCTTTCTGATCTGACACGGCGGGTTCCAGCAGCATTTCTCGGGATTTCAAATCGCTGATTCTTGGCTTTAGGAAAAGGGATTTTTGGGACACGCGCTTCCAAAGGGAGATCACCCGAATCTGGGAGGGGAATCAAGGTCATGGTGAGGATCTGCTGTCCTGATCTGGGAAAGGGGGATGTTTAAGGGATTTGGGGCTGTAAGGGACAGTGCCAGCCTGGTTCCTGATGGGATGTGCAAATCCAGTGGACAAACCCCCTCCATCCATCCCAGCAGGATGAACGGAGGTGTCACCACTGGATCTCAGGATGCCGGGAGATCTGGCCGAGCTCCTAGGAGTTCTTTTCCAATTTTACAGAAGGAATGGAAACATAAACTTCGGTCAGAGGAGGCGTTCCCGCTTAAAAATCCCACCTAACCCGGCTTTCTGGGAAAGCCCCCGTGGATTTGGTGGAGTGGGAGAAGGGGATCCATTCCTAATCTCCTCTAAGCGTGACTTGACCTGATTTTGAGGGTCCAGCAGACCCTGTCCAGGTTCCTGACTCGGTTCTCCTGGAGACCCCGTGGTCTCTGAGGAGGTCGGTGACAGATTTGTGCCAGCGTCCGGCCTAAGAGGCACAAATTTGGGTGCTGCCTCTTGAAACCAAGTAACAGCTTTGTGTGACAGGTTTCAGGTCTGGATCGGGGCTGTTCAGGGCCAAAAAAGTCCAAAACTGAGGTCCAAAGTCCGTTTTTGACTCCAGGGCTCTGCCCAAGGAGGGGGAGGTGGTGGTTGCAGGGTTGCCCTCACGTACCGGTCCCAGGGATGGGTTTTTTTGCTGCTTCGTGCCTTTGCTTTTCAAAAAAAAAGGAGAAAAGAGAAAGGAAGAAAATCCATTTTTAGCCCTTTAAGCGCATCCTTAACCTCACAGCGGCTCCCGAGGCTCCCCCGCACCAGCGCCGGGGCTTTGCTCATCAGGAAAGTAAACATCGGCTTTAGGGCTCTGAAACAGCTTAAATCCCAAAAAACCGGCCCTGGAGGACAGGGATAAACAGTGCTCCAGTGTTATCGTTTGTGCAGGGGGTGCTGGACGCGGCCACGACCGCAAGAGGTTCCTCCCCAGCCCGGGAAAGTGCCTGGGAGTTTGGCCAGGAGCAGCTGGAGCAGGGAACGGATTTGTTTGGCATCTTCTGCCCTTATCGGCACCAACAGACCCCGATCTTCTGGGGGGACTGGACAAAGACTGGTCCCCCTCTCAGGGGTGGGTGCTGGTGGCTCCTTGGCCTCATCAACCCCCACTGCACCATCAGCAAGATGGTTTTGGAAAACTCCCTCTCCCAATTCCCTGATCCTCCGCAGCCGGCGCCGTTTCCAGAGGGTCCCGGAATGGGTTGCAATCGACTCTGGCTGGGTGGGAGCCAATCCTGAGGAGGCCCTGGACTCCTTGTGGGATTTTGTGCTGGGTAATGGTTGGGCTGGATGATCTTGGGGAGTTGCAGAGGGGGGAATGATTCTGGGATTGTCTGGGTTGGTCCATCAAACCTGCGCCGGGTGCTTGCGCCGCTCTGCTCCGGGAGACGCCGTAGGAAGCAGGGAAGGTGCGTGCACGTATTTATATCCCGAAAAAATCCCAGCCCTTGGAGGCTGGAGTTGCAGAGGGGCCCTCTCCTCGTGTCTCTCTGGGGCTAAAGATAGCCCTGAGTGCAGCTGAGCCGTGAATCAGGATGAAAAAATGTGGGGCAGCTCCTGAACGGAGCAGGGAACGCTCCGAGACTCAGCTGCTCCCGACCCCACTGTGCCGGGGAGGGATCGGGGCTCCAGCCTGGCAGAGCCCTCAGCTGCTCCCGATCCCGCTCCGGAGGCTTCGGGAAAGGCTCCCAAACCCCCAGGATTGCTGGGTTGTGGGGCCGGGGTCTCAGCGGGGTTAACTGGGGGAGGAGGGGGGAGTGCTGGGAGCAGGGATCCAAGTGGTTAAACCCGGAATTCCCAATCCGTGGATGCGCACACGCGTGTGCTTGGTGTGACATCGGCGCGTGCCGGGACGGGGGTGACCACGGGCACGTGGCCGTGGACACGCTGAGGGTCACTCGTGTCCATGGACACACTGATGGTCACTCATGTCCATGGACACACTGATGGACACTCGTGTCCTGCAAGCATCGATGGACACACGTGTCCATGTGCGCCCCTGCGGCCATGGGAGCGAGTCCCTCTTTTCATCCATTTCTTTTCCTACCCCGCTGTTGTAAAATCCACTCCCGTTTTTCCTTGTCGAGGAAGAACCTGACCTGGGCTCGGAACCGGGCAGAATCCCACAGGACAGGCAGGAGGCTGGAGCTGGGAGCCCTGGGAAGTGTCCCCGTCCCTGTCACGCGCTCCAGGTGCGCTCGCAGAGGAGTTGCTCTGTTTTTCCATGCTTTGCTTTCCCCTTTTCTGTCCCGGGAGTGGGTTTCCCTCTTAAAGGCAGCTCTGCTCCCGAAATACGTGAGGGAGAGAGGGAAGGCAGCGGTGGCATTTCTGGAGGGTGGCATCACCTGGGACCCGGCTGGGTCAATAAATCATGGAATGGGTTGGGTTGGAAGGGACCTTAAGCTCATCCCGTTCCCTGAGCCGTGGGCAGGGACATGTCCCGCTATCCCAGCTTGCTCCGAGCCCCGTCCAGCCTGGAATCGCATCCCCCCCGCCTGGAAGGGACATTTGGTGCCGTGCCACGGGTTAATCAGCGCCTGAACCGCTTCACCCTCTCCCTAAATACAGCAACTCCGGGGTGGGAATCCCATCCCTGCTTCCTCTTGCCCTCTGCCGCCGCTGGAAGGTCCCGGCAGAGCTCGGAGGTTTCGCCCTGGTTACGGAGATAAAACCGGGACGTGCTCGGAGCCATGACCTGCAAATCCCGGGCTCGGGAATTGCTCGGGCTGAGCCGCTGCCTCGCGCTCCTGCCGCCGCTGTCCCGCGGATTCCCGTCTTCCCGGAGCCCCGGCGCCAGGAAATAGTTAAACCGCTCCGGGATTTTGATTAGCAGAGCCTTAAAGTCAGTGCAAAAGACAGTCGGGGAGAACTCTCAGGAGCATGCTAATGAAGTGAAGTCATCCGCGCGCACCAGAGGAGTATCCATGCCTGCTCCACGCCGGAGGATTCCCGGAGCCCGGCGCAGGTGGAGCGGGGCTGGCGGGGACCCGCGGCTCGCCCGTCCCGACGCCCTCGCTCCCCTCCCTTTGGATATTGCCACGCTTTCCCTGGGATTTTTTTCTTCGCCTCACTGGAGCTTAATGATATTTCCAGCTCGGCGGGAGCTGCGGGAAGACTGGAGATAGTGCAGAGGGAGGCTTGGAAAGGCAGCAAAGGGCAGCTCCCGGCTCTGCGGGAAAGGTGAGGGCATTCTCTTGGAAAATCCCTTCTCCTCTTGGGAAATCCCTCGGGTTTCTCTCTGTCGCCGGCGCTCGGGGCCGTGGCACTGCGGGGGGTGGGGAAAGGGGGCTGCTTCTGGAAGCAAACGGCGCTGGCTCTGCAGCTGGAAAGTTTGGGAAGCGGGGTCTGGGGGATGGAGGTGTCCCGGCGAGTCCGGAGGCGCCCAGGTACGGAGCCGCTCGGAGCCTCTTAATCCCGCCTGGAAAAAAACCCACGGGCAGTTCTTGGAGCATTAAAAAACATCCTTCTCCTCTTGTGGGACTTTGCAAAGAAACTGCGGGAAGGATTGGATCCTTCCTCTGGGGATCGGCGCCTCACGGGTCCTCTACCTCAATGCTGTAAAAGTGGGATTTTGGGGATAATTGAGGAACTTGGGACAGAGCAAAGTTTTAGTTAAGCCTGAGGGCTAAACCCGGTAACTGCAGCGGGGCCAAATCCATGCTGGAGCTGATGAGTCGCCGGGGCTGTTTAATTTATAAGGAATCACCCCACGAAAACACTGCGTTTTTGTTTATGGGAAATGCAAGAAAAATATGCAGATGAGGTTTCGCTCCTAAACAGCCGAGGTTAACCCGTTCAGGATGGGGATTCCAGGATTATTCCTGGGATAAGCTGAGCACAGATCACTTTCCAGCGGTTAGAAACGAGCCGGTGACTCAGCGGCTGCCTTGGGTTTAGCGCTGTGCAGATCCTCGGTCTGGCTGTTCCCAAATTTTGTGTTTTCTGCCTCATGGAATTTTAATTTTCCTTTCGGAGCGGTGTCCAAGCTCGTGGCACTGCGAGGATTTCGAGGCAGGCAGACACCCAGCTCCCGGGTTTTTGGAGATCTCCTGGAATACCCCGCTCCTTGCTGCGAAAATGCATCCGTAAAAACCAAAATCTCCTGATTCTATCCATGTGGGGTTAGCGGGATATCAGCAGTTACTGGATTTGCGGGCCTAGGGACTCACAGCAGGGCTGGTGACACGGTGACATTTTTAATCCTCTGTGGAAGCATCCTTTCCTCGTACCCCAAAAAGTGAGAGTTAACTCTCAAAGCAACCCCTGTGTCCCAAAGCAGAGCCCTGCAAACCCCATCCCTGGAAAACAGCTGGGTGCCCGTGGGATCACCTTCCCGGGAAGTCCGTCCCTTTTCAGGATCCCTGCGCTCCCAGGAAAGGCGCCTTGTCCACGTGCATTCCACACCAGGGTGACATCTCAGCAGCCCCGTGATGGCAAGGCCAGGTGTCCGGATTTTGGGAAGAGATTCCTCCCTGGGAGGTGGGGAGGCCCTGGCAGGGCTTTCCCAGAGAAGCTGTGGCTGCCCCTGGGTCCCTGGAAGTGTCCCAGGCCAGGTTGGACAGGGCTTGGAGCCACCTGGGACAGTGGAAGGTGGATAATCTTCAGTGTCCCTTGCAATCCCACTCTGGGATCCTGGGATTCCCTGACCCTTGGTGATGTGTCCTGTCTCTGTGCCGCCTTCCCAGCCCAACTTCCCTCTCCCAGCTCTCGGGGTGATCCTGAGGTTCCCCAAATCAGAGATTCCCCTCGTGTGTCCTGCCTGACCCGGGCTTGCGGCTGTACCCAGCTGCCCAAGGAATGAGCTAAAATTCCCAGCTCCTCCTTTTTTGATGTGGGTAGGATCTGATCACGCTCATCAGCGGGTCCAGGTGTGGGTGGCAAAGCCTGACCGTGGGGCCGGCTCTGGCCGCCTTCGGAGGGAGGTGGGAGCACGTTTCAGGACCTGGAATGCTGGAATGCCCCTCTTCCCGACCAGCACATGGATTTTGTCCGTCTCCCAAGCCCCGTTTCAGCTGGAACTGCTCCATGACCTTCTGGTTGTGCATCCCATGCAAACATCCCGGTCACTCCTTGTGCTGCTGGGATTTTTCCTGCAGATTTCGGGGTGGGGGGGGTTTGCAGCGCTCCGAGACCCAAAAATCATCCAGGGGAAGCTTCCCGTGGATCCCAAACCCTCTTGGAACGCGCCCCGTCCCTTTTGGCTGGCGGAGCTTGGAGCAGAAAGGTGTTAAAAGGGCCCGTGGCCACTACTAAGCAACAGTTACCAACAACCTCAGGCAAATAAAATGTAGGAGATTATGGAAACAGGGAACAGCGGCCGCTTCCCAGCATCTCCGCGGGGTGAGTCAGGAGCGTGTGGCTGCTGCTCCCCGCTCCTTCCTCGATGACAGCATCCGCACGTCCATCCCTCGGGAGCGGCCGCTCCTGGGATGTTTGCGGTGCTTTCACACGAGGAGCTGGGGTTTGCGCGCTCCCGTCCTTTCGGGCCGGGTTTTCGGGGCCGTTCCGGGGTGTCCCCGGTGCCGTGCGCTCTTCCCCCGGGAATTTCGGGCGCCTCGAAGGTCATCGAGCCTTGGCTCGGCACCGGCCGAGAGGGAGATCCAGGTGTGGGAGGAAGGGCGGTACCCCAGCGGTGTTGGACGCGGATCCTCAAGGGATGGATCGCTCTGGGATAATTTTGGGGAGGCCCTGGCACAGGTTTTCCAGGGAAGCTGTGGCTGCCCCATTCCTGGAAGTGTCCCGGGCCAGATTGGAGCGACCTGGAACAGTGGGAGGTGTCCCTGCCCACGGCAGGGGTGGGATGGGATGAGCTTTAAGGTCCCTTCCCACCCAAACCATTCCATGATTCTGTTCCACAGAATCCCCCCCACAGGGCTGAGTATTCCCAGGGAGATGCCTGGGCTCCATCCAAAGCTGGGAAACCAGGAATCACTTCTGGAGGTGCCCATCCCACTGCTGATCCCCATTCCAGGGAATACCAAGCGAACACAAAAGTGACATTTACTCAAAACCTTGGAAAAATCGGTGATTTTATCCAGCGTGCTGTTCCCAAGGCAGCTTTCCCAGGATGGCCCTGCTGCTGCTGCTGGAAGGGCTGGGAGCTGCTGGAAAGGCATTTCCCACGTGCAGGTGGATTTATTCCGGCTCTGAGCTGCCTTTCCCTAGCTCCACATAAGTGACTGTCCATGGACAGGTGTCCGTCTGTCCGAGCCCGTCTGCAGAGGCATTCCCTGCATCTCCTGGAATGTTCTGCTCCCAGAATCTCCCAGGGTCTGGGGACAGCCAGCCTTGCTGCAGGGAGAAGTGTCCGTGCCAGGGCTGCTTCACCATCCCACGGGCTGTGTTGCAGGCTCTGGCTTCCCAGTGATCCCGGCTGTGGGAAAAGGGTGGGATTTGGGCTGGCGGAGGGGACCTGGCTCCTGCGGTGGTGTGTTGTGACCTTCCGTGACTCCCGTGCCTTCTCCAAGATGGAAATTTCGGGCTGGGCAGCGTGGGGGAGCCAGGAGAACCCAGCTCCTGCAGGAGGGGCAGGGAAAAGCGGTGGGAATTTGGGAAATCCCTGTGAGCAGGGGAGTGCAGCTGCTTTTCCCAACACTCCTTTAGACGCATCCCGCCACAGCACCTGGGAATTGCCTTCACCGCCTTCATTCCCATCATTTCTCACCCTGCCACTCTCCGCCGTTCCTGTGGCCGCTCCCTCGCCTTCCCAGCCTTTGTCACCCTAAGAGCCGCTGAGGAATTTGTGGGAATTTGTGGCTGGGATTTCCCGTGGGGTTTGTGGCTGCCACCTCCACGGCGCATCCAGCTTTTCCTGGGCAGGCGGCGCTTGCGGGAAGGACGGAGACCTTTATCCAGGTGCCTCTGGAGCTGCTGTCCCTTTGCCTGGCACCCTCTGGCATCACGCACGAGCCCGGCTGGCCGCAGTGACAGTGACGAGGACTCGGCCGAGAGGGGACGTCACCGTGGGACGTGGCACTGCCCGATGTTCCCGGGGCGTGGGCAAGGCTTGGAGGAGCCTCTCCCGGAGCTTCCACCTTTCCTGTGGGAGGATGGGGGAGTAGGAGACGGATTCCAGCGGGGGCTTGGTTCGGAGAACGACCCCGGCGCCTTCAGACTTGCTCCTCTGGGAAATCGGGATGCGGGGATGCAAAGCCCTTGGAAGCGTCCGGATTTGTGGGAATTTCGGGCGGCATCGCTCTGGGTGCTCCGTGGGGGATGCGGGGGCAGAGGTGGCCACGCCTGCCCCCTCTGCGCTGCGTCCCTCGGGATCACACGTGAAGCGATCCCTCCGAGATGAGGAATTGCTCCGACGCCACGGGCACACGGGAGATCCCCCCGTTCCCGCTGCTCCAGAGCCTCTGTGCACGCAGATCCCGCGGAATTCCAGCCCGGGAGGTGCAGGTCCATGCTGTGGATGGGATCATCTTCCAGGATGGATCTCGGCTTCCCTGCGGGAGTTTTTCCCTCTGCTCGACACCCTCGTGTGTCCCACTTTGCATCCCGAACACAATTCCTGTGTCTGCATCCATGGGATGCTGCGCCTTCCCCAGGGCATCCTGGCTTTCCTCCTCGCTCCCGGGCTCAAGGGGAAAATGCACTTCCAAGGGATGGGGTTCTATCCCATGCCTTGATTGAAAGGGAATGGAAGGAGAGGCTTTGGCTCGAGTTTATCCTGATTAAAGTGCAGGATAAAGCTTGGGATCACCGCGGCACCGCTCTCCTCGGTTCCCAGAGGATCCCCGGGGGGGACGTGGGCCCGGGACGCTCCCGGGAGGCTCCCGAGCGGGTTTCGGCCAGCAGCCGGCGTTTTGGGGCGGGAAGCTGAAATCCTGGAGTACAACATCGCCACCTGTTTGCCACGCGCGAACACGCAGCGGGAAAAATCCCGGCTGGATGGATCCCACCGGGATACGCACAGCGTTCGGGATGGACCCAAGCAGGGATGAACTCCATCGGGCAGCCCCTCGCCGGGAAGAACCCGTCAGGATGCAGCCCACCGGGATGCATCCCTTTGGACAGCCCCAAATCAGGATGAGTCTTGTCAGGATGCAGCCATCGGGATATATCCCATTGGGATGCAGCCCCGTCTGGATGCACCCCATGAACAGCCCTCCACCAGGCTGCATGCCAGCAGGATGTATCCCAGCAGGATGCAGCCCACCGGGATGCAGCCCGTTGGGAAGTCCCAAATCAGGATGTATCCCACCGGGATGCGACCCCACTGGGATATATCCCGCCAGGATGCATCCCATGGGACGGCTCTCCGTCAGGAGGGCATCGGGATGAAAACCCAAAGTCCGGGGTCACCCTGGCGTCGCGTGGAGTCACTGAAAGCCCACAGAGCCTCCGGATAAAATCCCAGAATTATTTGGGTTGGAAGGAACGTCAAAGCTCATCCCATCCCACCCCTGCCATGGCAGGGACACCTCCCACTATCCCAGGGTGCTCCAAGCCCCGTCCAGCCTGGCCTTGGACACTTCCAGGGATGGGGCAGCCACAGCTTCTCTGGGAATCTGTGCCAGGGCCTGCCCACCCTCACAGGGAGGAATTCCTTCCCAAAATCCTGTCTGCCAGTAGGAAGCCATTCCCTGTGTCCTATTGCAACGGGCCCTGCTGGAATGTTGGGATATTTCGGATGCGTGGCGATAAACCGAGGATTCATCCTGTGCTGGGTTGATCCTCCTTCCCCTCGGAGCTCAGAGGGAATCCTCCTTCCCCTCAGAGCTGTTCCGTGCCCGTTCAGCACGTGCGGGATATTCCCACCCTCGGGAGAAACACCCCCTGCTCCCCCCGTTCCCATGGATAATGTGCTCATGGATGAGGGAAAAGGACTCCACGAGACCTTTGAGTGTTTCAGTTTGTCGGGATTTGAATCGTTTGGATTCCGCGGATGAATCCGGACGTTTAACGGACAGCCCTTGGATGGAAAGCTCTGGCTGCTCCTGCAGGGGGGAGGTGTGTGCCCACTCCCACAGGCCTCTCCCCCTCTGGAAAACGGGAATGAGCCAATGGAGATCGTTCATTAGCGGGGATTTGTGGCACAAATCCGCTGCTGTTTGGTCGGGACAAACAGCCCTGAGTGGGATTTTAGTGCTGGAAAAGCAGCCCCGGGGCTGGGGCTGCTTCCCAGCTGCTCACAGAGGGCTGAATTCCCTCTGCATGGAATAACCACAGCCAAGGACCACCAGGATTTGGTGTAGGAAGCAGAAATAAGGTCGGGCTCATGGATCGGGGTCCTCCGCCTGCGCTGCGTTTTCTCCCGGGAAGTTTTGGTTGGGGAACTCGCTCCTGGTTTTCCCCTTGCTCTTTTTGCTCCCCAGGATGTGTCCGTGTTTATCCAAACACAAATAACTCCGTGCCTCGGCTGCTCCTGGATCCGGGACGCTCAGGGGTGGAGGTCCCGCTCCCCCGGGATCTGGGGATGTGCTGGATTCTCCTGGGTCTCCTCAGAAACATCTCGGAAGGGTCTGGGATTTGGGGCTGGGCTCTGGGGCTGGGTGGCCCGGGCTGGTGGCACCGTGGGGGAGGACATGCAAGGCCATGGAGAGACTTTTTGGGGCAGTGGAGCCCAAAAGTGGCTCCAGCTCCAGATTCCCAGGTGGTTTTTGGGTGGCTGAAACAACCTCGTCTTCATCCATTTCGGTGGATCCGCAGATTTGCTCTCTTTTGGTTTGAAACTCTGGGAATGTTGGCCAAAGCCACAGTGGTTTTCCAGATGGTTTTCCCTACATTTCTGCTGGGATTGGGTCTGTGTGCCAGCGGAATGGGGCATTCCTGGGCAGAGCAGCACCAAATCCCTTCCTCCTCCCACCACCGAGCTGAGACCTCTCCTCTCACCCCTGAGGGTGACTTCATTCTTTCCCCAGCCCCCATCCTGTATTAAAATCATGGAATCATGGAATGGGTTGGGTGGGGAGGGACCTTAAAGCTCATCCAGTTCCAAACCTGGCACCTTCCACCACCCCAAGCTGCTCCAAACCCCGTCCAGCCCGGCCTTGGACACCTCCAAGGGATGGGGACTCCAAACCTCCCGGGGCAGTTCCGAGGCCTGAGCGCCCTTTCCACGCGGAAATTCCTCCTGGTGTCCGAGCTGAGCCTCCCCTGGCCCAGCCTGAGGCCGCATCCTTTTGTCCTGGCAGAACTTTGTCCCCTTGTGCCTGCCACGGGACAGGGGTGGCCCTGGGGCCGGGTGCTGGCGCTGCAGGGGACAGCGGGGACGGGCGGTGCCGGAGCCGTGGCGGGGCTGGAGCTGCCGGGAGCTTTTTGTTGGTGTGGAGCGTGGAGACGGAGTCGTTCTCCCCGCGCCGGTCCTTGTTACCCAAACCCAAGTCCTAAAACGACACTGAATTTCCTCCGCCGTAATTCGGAGGAAAAGCGCTTCCCTGGAATTCTGCAGTGGTTGGGGGGGTGTCCTTCCATCCCGAGCACCTCAGGGTCTGTGTAGAGCAAAGACCCAGACCAGGGCAGAAATCTCCTCTTCCTCCTCCTCCTTTTGTGATTTTTTAACCCTCCAGCAGCTCAAAACCCTCTGAAAGCTGCTTTTTATTCACATACTCCAGGGAAATTCCGGCTGAGCCACCGCGGCTCCAATAAAACTTTAAAGAGGGTCTGGACTTGGTGGTGGGGAAGGAGCCAGGATGGAAATGGGAGTGAAGGAGCGAAGCCTGGTTGGTGTTAGGAGAAATCTGGGCAAGCTCCTGGCTGTGGTGACGTGGGGACTGCCTGCAGTGTCCCAGGTCCCCAGAGCATCATGGATCAGCCGTGATCCATCCACCGTAACTCTGGGATGATCCCTGCAGGACTGGAGCATGGCCAGGTCCAGGATAGGAGGAAGAGGAAGGTGCTGTTCCCTCCTCACTGCTCTTGTTCAACTCCAAATGCCAAAAAGAAAGGCAGGAAAAGGATTGAATTCCAGCCAGGTTCCGCAGGGCTGGAGGCAGGAATGGGCTCGGGGCTGCTCCGGCCTCTGCAGGTGACACCCAGGAGGTTTGTTTGGAAACGATGGAGCTGGAAAACCCAGGATTAACTCGGCTGGTTGGAAATGGAAAAGGATAATCAGCCCTGTTGCGGTGCCAAGCACAATCCATGGAATCAAGAACTCCGGGCAGGTGACCCCCGCGGTGGCCGGAGGGTGCCGGGCTCCAGGACACCCTGCCCTGGGGAAGGAGCTGCCCCACTCCTGGGAGGTTCCCAGCTTTTCTGAGGACACCCTGAAATAGAGATCTCCCTCAGGAATCGCAGCGTACGGATGGAAATCCCAGAGCAGGAACAGCTCTGCCGTGGAATCGATGCTAAACCCTTGGGAAAGGCGGCTCCCGCTCCTGCCAGTGCCAGCAGTCGCCCTGGAGTCACCTCCGGCACAGGATCCCGCATCCCAGCAGCCGCTGGGGACACGGGAAGGGAGCCGGGAGCCGGGTCTGGCTGAGCCCCATCCCGGCTGGATGCTCCGGAGCGTCCCTGCAACCCCGCGGGCGCAGGGGAGGGTTCAGCACCGCGTGGCCGCCCCCGCGGTGCCCGTTCGGGCACAATCCCAATCTCCCTGCATCGAAACAGCCGGGAAATGGAGCCCCGGGGTTTCACATCTGCGGGGTCAAACCGCTGCCGGAGCCCTGGATACGTGGCGGATTCCTGGAGGGAAGGGGATGGCAGCCTGGGAGCCGGGAGCGGGGGCACGGCCGGGGCCGCTCCCCTGGCACCGCGCTGGCGTCGGGGCACCGGCAGGATCCCGCATCCCTCCAAACCGAACGGGAGCCTCGGGAATGGGGCAGAGCGCTGGGACCGGCCCGGTGCGGCCCCTCGCTGACCCCTCCAGTGGCACCGATTCCCCGGAGCCACGTTTCCCTCCTGCCCATTCCCGGCTTTCGCTCCGTTTCCCGCTCCCGGGCACAGCGTCGGAGTTTTTTTGGCTCGGCAGGAGCAGTGGCCGGGCGAGCTTTGGTTGTTTTGGTTCCAGTTCAAAAGGAAGCCTGAGAGCAGCCGGGGCTCCGTGTCCCGATCCCAGATCCGCACGTCCCGGCCGGGCCGGCACAGCCAACAGCAAAATCCGCACGTCAGCGGAGCGGCTCCAGCTGGGAGAGCCCGGAGCATCCAGCGGCCAGATCCCAGTCCTGTGAAATCCAGGAGCAGATCCCAGTCCTGTGAAATCCAGGAGCCAGATCCCAGTCTCGTGCTATCCAACAGCCAGATCCCGATCCCGTGGTATCCAGCAGCTGGATCCCAGTCACATCCAGCAGCCAGATCCCAATCCCGTGGTATCCAGGAGCAGATCCCAGTCCTGGGGTATCCAGCAGCCAGATCCCAATCCCAGGGTATCCAGCAGCAGATCCCAGTCCCGTGCCAAGGCCGGGGGGATTTGGGAGCAGCCCCTCCCGGGGCAGATCTGACCCTGGGGTTCCCCTTTTGCCTTCACCGGCTCCCAGGGGATGTCACCCCCCTGGGATGGGAAACTGTTCCTGGGATTGTCCCGGATCAGTGCCTTGGGTCACCGGGAGCTGCTCCCAGTGTGTGCAAGGAGCAGCAGGAATGTGCCCCTGTTCAATCCCGTGTCCCAGCCCAGGCAGGGGGATCCCAGCCAGCTCCAGGAGGGATTTGGTGGCTCTTGGTTCATGGAGGTGCTGTGGACCCTTCTTCCACCAATCCGGCCCTTTTTTCCATGCAGATGTGCCCGTTTCCAGGGGAATGGGAGGATGGGAAGCCATCCCTGTCCACATCTGGCCCCCGGAAACATCTTGCACACAGGAGCTGCAGATGTGGAGCAGGGAGGAACATCTGGGCTGCTTTGAGAGAGGGAGCCAGAAATTCGTGGAATGGGAGACGATGCCCAGCGGGGCCGGGGAGCTTCCACGGGGCAAAACCCCATCCCACAGCCCCGCTCCTCCCCGGAAGATCCCGCTGGGATCCTGCTTTGCCGTTCAAAAGCTGCTGAAACCCCAGGACGGGCTCCCACAAAGATTCCTGAAGGACAGATCCGCAAGGAGACCTTCCCGGATAACCACGGATACCGCAAACTGCAGCACAAACAGAGGCCATCCACCCAAATCCGTCTGTCCGGAGCTGGCCCCCGCTCCCAGGGCATCCCCGGCACAGCATCTCTCCCGGGAGCCTCGTGCCTCAGTTTCCCCTTCCACAGAGCGGGAATGCTGGGTCTGGCACATCCCTGGCCTCGTGCCTCAGTTTCCCCATCCATAAAGAGGGAATTGTGGGTGTAAAGCCAGCCTGGCTGGCACGTCCTTGGCCTCGTGCCTCAGTTTCCCCCATCCATAAAGTGGGAATGCTGGGTCTGGCACAGCCCTGGCCTCGTGCCTCAGTTTCCCCCATCCACAAAGCGGGAACGCTGGGCTCGTTCCCGGCCAGGCTGGCACATTCCCGGCCGTGCTGCTCCATCCAGGACTGACCTACTTCCCTCCGGCAGAACTTTCTGCTCCACTTACTTGACCCAGCACCTTTTTTGTTTGCCTACAGCCGGGAATGCTTCCCCTCGGCCAAGGCGGGCGCGCGCGGGGAATGTTTGCTGGAGACACAAACCGCCGCTCTGTGCGTCCCCGGGGGAGCCCGGACCCCTTTCCCCCGGCTGCAAAATCCACCCTGGAAAGCTGCCGCGTTCGGCTTTGCCCCCTTTTCCCCCCCATCCCTCTGGCGGTGCCGGGGACAGGCGGGAGAAAGGTGACATTGTTCCGTCCTGGAAGCGGCAGCATCCCGGCTCCCGGCCTCTGTGGCTGCCTCAGTCGTGGATGTTTGCATATGTTAAAAATATTTAGTCCGGTGCTAAAAAAAATATTATCCCCGAGCTCTGGGGCCAGCGGAGCATAATGGCACCTATGTGTCCGTGGGGCGGCGTTCCGGAGGCACACAGGGCTCCTCTTTGCCTCCGGAGCCATCCTGGGCTGCGCGGGGATGCCGGGAGCGATCCCGGCGCTGCTGCCTGCCGGGAATGCTGCTCTCCCCCGTGGAGAGGGGTTCGGGGCTGACGGGAGCTTCCTCGGGGTGCGGGGCGGCGGGATGGGATCCCCTGTGCGGGGCGGGAGGGATGAAGGGTCGAACAAAGGTGTCGGCTCTAGGAAAAAGTGGTAAAAGCTGGGATAAGTCCTGTATTCCCTGGGATGAGCAGGGAATGGCCCTGCTCCCCAAATCCCATGGACACAGGCCACGGAGGGGAGGGCTGAGCCCTCCCCAGCTCGTTCCACCTCTTCCCAGCCTCATCCGGGCTTCGCCCGTGGCCTGGAGGTACCCAGAACTTCTGGGAATGGCGAGAAGCTTCCAGCTGAGCTTCAAAGAAAGAATTCCAAGGCAGCCGAGAGTGTGGGAGGGAAAACATTTCCCCGTAGGAATCTCCCCGCGAAGAGCAGGAGAAAGGAGTTTGGAGTTTGTCCTGGCCGCGGGAGGAAGACGACAGGGAGCGAGGCCATGGGATTTTTGTGCGGGAGCATTAAGGAATCGTTTCCTCGGCTTTTTTCCCTTCTGTATTTATTTTTCAAGCGGGGAAAAAGGAGCTGGAGGAGGGCGTGGAGGTGAAATAATCCCGGCTGGAGAGCGTGGAGGGATCATTACACCCCCGTCCTTCGGCTGTTTTGGCGCTTTTTTTTTTTCTTTACTATTTTCCCCCCTTTTCCGAGGGTTTCGGGAGCAGCCCGCGGACACTGCGGCCATTCATGGCTCGGCTGGGGGTGTGTGGGGCGCGTGGAGACGGGAATAATTCCTTCACAATGTGGAGCAGGGAAAAATAGGCCGGTTGTCTGAGGTGGATGGAGCTCAAGGTATGGAAGTGTGAGCGTCAATGCAGCCCTTTATGAGCGGAGCTTTTTCCCCGTGAATAAACTCCACAGCTCCGAGGAAAATGTAAATGTTCGGGAGCCCTCGGAGACAGAATTTCAGGAAGAAATAAGGACAGCTTTCAGCGCTGGGAAAACGGGATCCTGCAGCCCCCCCCCAGGGCTGGTCCAGGGGTTATTTTCCCCCTTCCCTGCAGCTCCTCCGTGGTTCTCCCTGTCCCCACGTGCGGGGAGCCGCGTCCCCGTGTCCCACGGAACGTTCCCCGCCCGCTGGGGAGCTCGGGAATTCCTCCGGCTCCGGTGCCACCGGCTCCCCTGGAGCAGCGTGAAAGGTTCCATTCATCCCTGCCCTGCTTCCCTCCGGAGTTACCACACCCTGGGCCTCTGCTCCGCAGCTCCGCCGCTCTCCTTTCCCCAGCAGCATTCCCAGATGGAAGGGCTGGGAAGGGATGCTCCCACTCTCTTGGCACAGGGATGATCTCCCCTGCCTTGGTCTCTGATTTCCCACCTTGGATTGGGGGTTTGGGGAGCCTGAAAGAACAAGAAAACGGGGAAGATGGGATGCAAAATTCCCATCCGTGACTGGGCGGGCTTGGAGCAACCCAGGATGGTGGAAGGTGTGGAATGGGATGAGCTTTAAGGTCCCTTCCAGCCCAGACCCTCCTGGAATGCCACGAATCAGCCCCTGGCTGGTGTCTGGGATTGGATCCTCAGCCCCTTCCCTGGAACCACCTCGCTCCTGGTGGAGCTGAGAAACCGGGAAGCCAAATCCTGCTCCGGGTCATGGCAGGGATCCTGCGAGTTCCCTGTCCCGCAGCGGCGGGATGCTGGGAGCCTCTGGATAGAAGGGATCAAATCAGGGGGGAAATTCCACGTGGACCAGCACTGCGGTGCATTCGGGGGGGATAATTAATATCTAATCGCAATTAATTAAAGATAACACACCCAGCTGTACTTGGAAAACATTTTTAAGGATAAGGTGGAAATTATTCTGAGCCCGCTAATTCCTAGAAGATTCCCACGTGAGTTAGGTTAGCATGGAAGGAATTCCAGGTGCCAAAGACCGGGGCACTTCCACCCTGCATCCAGAGCTGATGGGATCGTCACCCCTTGGGGGGAAAAACCACAGTTCCTTGTTAACTGGGAATTCTGAGGCCTCCAGAGGATTGGGGGGATCTTTAAATGCAGTTTTTTAAGGAATATTTATTGGGGAAAGTGCCTGGGTTGGATTTCTGATCCGTGGGGAACGTCCTGGCCAAGGCAGGGCCGGGAAGGGGGGACCCAACCCCGGGGGTTTTGTTGTGCACAAGGAGAAGTTGCTCTGGGACAATTCCACGAGGGATCAACCCAAATCCATGGATCCGGCATGAATTTCAAACTGCATCGCTTTGCCCTCGGAATGAGGCTTCCAAAAACATCCAAGAAGCCAGAGCCAGGACCCGGGGCAGCTCCAGAGTTCCTCTGGATTTCCCTCAGGAGCCTTTTTCCCTCCTCCATCCCTGCTGCTGGGTGGGAGCGCTCCATTCCCAGGGATGTTTGCCACGTGGATGCTAAAATCCGGCACCGGGTACCTTTTTCCCCTGGAATATCTGTGATGGTTCCGTGGGTTTGCCACTCGGGGGATGGATTGGGGGGTTTCCCTCAAGGGAAAATCAGGGAATCCACGCGTGTTGGACTTGGAAAAGAAGCGGCTAAAGCGGTGCAGCACTGGGAGGGTACTGGGAGAACTGGGATGGCACCAGCAGCACCCTGGAGTGTCCCCCTGTGGAGAGCTCGGGGTTGTTGGGATGGGCTGGAGGCAAAAGTGGGAAGAAAGCCAATATTTTAATTCTGGCTTCCATCCAAAACAGGCCTTGGCTGGAATTGCGGAGGCCTTGGGAGGGCTTCGGATCCAAAAGAGTGGCTCTTATTTTATATCTTTATTTTTAATAGGTGTATTTTATGTGTCTGTGTGCCACGTATCACATGCACACCATATATATAAACCCCATATATTATACATATATATTATATTTTAATGTATTTCCGTGCACATCATTTATTAAATTCACCATATTTTTATTTATTCACCCCATATTCCTGTGTACCCGCACATCATCCGTTACCTAGATCTCGTATTTTTAATCTGTTTATTTGCCCGCACCCCGTATTTCCGTAGGGGGTTGGAGAGCAGGGATGGGAGCTTTTCCACGTCCCAGCCGTATCCCAGGGATGCCAGGGAATGTTTGCTCCCTTTTGGCGCTGGAAAAACACCAAAAAATAGGGGGGGAAAAAAACCTTATTAAACTCCCAATAATTCAATGTGAGCGATTCAAACCCAGCCGGGAGTTGGCGCATCCCGGTTATCCCCGTCAAAAACGGCCTTTTCCAAGGATTTCCAAGGATTTCTGCAGCCGCTGCTGTAAGCAGGGACCTGCTCTTCCAGGGGCTTGGATGGACTCCAGGCCAGGGGTTTGATCGCAATTCCACTCGATGGCCGGGATTAAAGGAGGGCTCTCCACGCTCGGGGAGCGCCGGGAACGCTCCGGGGAGCGCCGGGAATACTCCGGGGAGCTGCGGGAAGATGGCACGGGGTGCTGTGGGAAACGTGCTGGCCCCGGGGTGAAACATTCCATCATTTTTAGAATTATTCCCCCTATTTCACCCCGAGCCACGAGCAGAAATGGGGGAATGGGGTGGGGGGAACCTCCCAAATCCTCCTGCCCGGTGAGGGAGCGTTTCCCAGGCTTTTCCCGAGGCGGGATCTGCTCCCCAGATCAGCCCCAGCTGCTTCCAGAGGCGGGAGGTGGCTCTGGACTGACTCCGGAGCGCGGGACGAGCTGCTTTGATATGGGAACCCGAACCTGGCAGCGCTCCCCGCTCTGGCAGCCCTTTGGAAGCGCTGCCAGCGGAGCCGCTTTTCCAGAGGGGCCTGGAAATGCAATCCATTATCTGATAGCTCCGAGCGGCTTTTTTAATTAAGGCTCTGGCCCGGGGGCTGATTGAAGAGGTGGGGGGGTGGGGGGTGGGGGGTGTTTGTCCCGAGGGATTTGGCACATCCCGGCCTCTGGCACCCTGGGCAGTGCCAGGGCTCGCTTTTCCTGCCGTGCCACATTCGGGATGAAGCCTTTTTGCCCCCTTCTATCCACTCCTTTCCCCACTTTCTATCATTTTCCCTCCTTTTTATCCCACTCCCTTTTCTCCCCCTTTCTGTACCATCTTTCCCCCTTTCTACCCCTTTTTTCCCGCCTTTCTCTCCCCTTCCGTTCATTTCTCTTTCCCCCTTTCCATCCCACTTCATCCCTTTCTATCACCTTTATTTCCCTTTCCATTCTCTCCCCTTTCTATCCCCATTTCCCCCTTTCTATCCTTCTCCTTTCCTCTTTCCCTTTTCCTCTCTATCCTTTTTACTCCCTTTCCATCACTTTTTTCTTTCCCCCTTTCTATCCCTTCTTTTCTGCTTTCAATCCCATTCCCCCCTTTATATCCTTTTTTTCTTCCCCCTTTCTGTCCTTTTCCCCTTTTCTATCCTTATTTCCCTCTCTATCCCATTTTCCCCCTTTCTATCCCTCTTTTTTTCCTTTCCCCTTTATACCCCTTTTCTCCCCTCTTTCTTCCCTCCCAGTCCTTTCCTTCCCCTTTTCTATCCCATTTCCCCCTTTTCTAGCCCTCTTTATTCCTTTTCCCTTTTTTCCTCCTTTTCCTCCCTCCCTATCCCTTTTTTCACCACTTTCCATCCTTTTTCCCTTTCCCTTTCCATCCTTTTCTCCCCCTTTCCCCTCCTATCCTTTTTCCTTTCCCTTTTCCCTCCCCATCCCTTTTTCTCCTTTCTCTCCTTTTTCCCCTTTCCCTTTTCCCTCCCTCCCTTCCCTTCCGCCCCCTTCCTACCCTTTCCCTTTTTCCCTTTCCCTTCCCCCCCCTTCCTACCCTTTCCCTTTTTCCCTTTCCCTTCCCCCCCCTTCCTACCCTTTCCCTTTTTCCCTTTCCCTTCCCCCCCCTTCCTACCCTTTCCCTTTTTCCCTTTCCCACCCGTTTTTTCTTTCCCTTTTCCCCCCCTTTCCCCCCCTCCGTCCCCGGTGCCGGCGGAGCGGAGCAATCCCGGTATCCCGCTCTGCTCTCCTTCTCCCGTATCCCAACTTCTGTGCGCTACTGGCTGGTGCCGCGCGAGGGGCGTGAGCAGCGCCGTGCCTGTGGTCAGTGATGAAGACTTTCTGCTCTTTTCATCCCCACAGCACGGAGCCACCGCTCAGGAGCCGACAGCTCCTAATTCCCGACTTTCCGCCTGTTCCAGCCCCTCTCCGGGAGAATGCAGCCTTCCCCTCCGGCCGGCTTATGATGAGGTGAGTAAATTCCCTTTTTTCCAGCGCCGCTTCGCTGCCTGCTGTCAGGAAACCGGGATTTTTCCCTCGGGGGAAGGCTGGGGGGGAAGGAGAATGTGCTGCTTGCCACACGTCGCTGCTGGGGGTTCACTCCGGCGCTTTCCCGGGGTTTGTTCCCCTCGGCATTCCCGGCTGGAGCCTCCTGCCTTTCCCTCCGCAGACACAACTTTTCCCCCCCCTTTCCCCCCCCCGCTCCGGCTCACTCAGTGACTCAACGAGGTTTTGTCAGAGTTAAAAAATGATGCTCTTTGCTCAAACTGTTCGGGATATTTGTGTCATCCCAGAACTTTCGGAGGAAAATCGCTGCCGTTCCCGTTCCTCCCTCCCGAGGCTGGAGCTGCCCCCGCTGCTCCCGGGCCGCCCCCCCCCGGCCGCTCTTCCCGGCTGTCACCGCCTGCCACGGTGCCACCTCCGCCGGGAAAGCGTCGCCTGCGCCCCCGGCGGAGCCAGCCCTGGCACAGAAGGAGTTAATCCAGCCCCCCCCCNNAGGGGGTGGCGAGCGCGTTGTCGCCGGGGGTGGCCGCGGAGGGCTGAGCCTGGATGCGTTGGGTGGTGTCGGGGTGGGATTTTTCCTTGGGGGGGGGGTGGTTTAAGGGGGTTTTAACCCCGTTTTTTCCGCCGCTGGAGAAAAGCGCCGCTGCCGCTTTAAGGCAGAAGTGTCCCTTTAAGTGACTTTCCATTTGCTGCTTTGGAGAACCGAGAATTCGGTTTCCCAGATTTCCTCTGGATTGTGTGCAGGAGGCAGAGGGAGTTAAAAATTACTCGGAGAACCTTCGGCAACTGCAAGGCAGGGGGAGAAAAAAAAACGGGGGGGGAATGAGGTTTAGGGGGGGAAATGATGTGTAGGGCACAAACTGAGATTTGTGGGGAGGGGAAGATTTAGGGAAGGAAAAAAGAAGGAGATTTAGGGAAGAAAAAAAAGGAGATTTGGGGAAGAAAAAAGCCGTCTGCTACTGTTTCTCTTTGGCTTCCTGATGTTGTTCCCAAATCCCTGCCTGGGGAGCAGAGAAATGGGATCGCGGGGAATGCAGGGAGTTGGGAGGATGCAGCACCCCGGGTACCCAGGGGTTAACAGCCCTCACCAGCTGGGGAGCATCATAAATTGCAGCCGTTCCCCACCAGATCCATTTGCACTTTCTTTTCCTGATGTTTGCCCCGGGAAGAGTAAAAAAAAAAAAAAAAAAATTAAAAAAAAAAAAAAGAGGAAAAAGAAGAGGAAGGGGAAAAAAAAAAATCCCCTAAATAAATAATCCGGCTGGAAGGGGCTGGGAAGGCTCTGGTTCCTCGATTAGCTGGGAATTGCCTTCTCCCGACCAACGGAAGGCAGCAGCGTGTTTGAGCCGCTGGATTTGTGGAGCTTTCTCCAAGTGCCAAGTCTGGTTGTGTGCGGGACTTTGGAGGGGTAGGTGGAGGAATCCGAGCGGCTCGGCTCCCTTAACTCCTTCGGAGCCGAGGGGGTTTGGGAACGCGGCTCCGGCAGCGCCGAACCGAGCGGCGGCTCCGCGGGGAGGGAGGGCTTGGGCACCGGAGAGCTCGGGAGAGGCGATTCCTGCAGCTGGGGAGCGACGGGCTGGGAATTCACCTGCGCCAGTGGAGGAATGCCGGGCGGGATAACCCACCTGGGGATGAGCCGGGCTGATCTGCCCCGGTCCTTAACTGGGGACACGGGGGACGGGGGGCACACAGGGATTTGGGGATGTGCAGAGGGTCGGGGGGTATCCGTGACCCCCGTGCCTGGAGGGGAAGCTCAGGGATTTGGGGATGTGCAGAAGGTCAGGGGGTATCCATGACCCCCGTGCCTGGAGGGGAAGCTCAGGGATTTGGGGATGTGCAGAAGGTCAGGGGGTATCCATGACCCCCGTGCCTGGAGGAGAAGCTCAGGGATTTGGGGATGTGCAGAAGGTCAGGGGGTATCCATGACCCCCGTGCCTGGAGGGGAAGCTGGGGATCCTGCTGTCCCAACCCCAGCACTGGGAAATGTGGAATAATCGTGGCAGGAATTGCTTTGGGCGCCATAAATGCCATTGGATTTGGGGATAAATGCAAAACTTGGGATAAATGCAAAAACACATCTTGGGAGAGAGAGACACACACAGGTACCTGGAAAATCTCCTGGGAATTTCAGATTCCCAATCCAGTCCCGTTCTCGGCAAAGAGGGTTTGGATATGGGATTCTGGGTGTGAGTGCCTTGCATTTGAGTCAGGCTTGACCTCTGCATCGTCCACTTGGGATCCAGTGAAAGCATTTCCCAGTTTGGATTCCCGCTCGGGCATGGGAAGGGACTTTCCCGTCTCTCCTGAGGGACAGCCGATGGAACAGGGAGCTGGCTGAGTCCCGGAGGGAATGGCCGGTGCTGTTCCTTGTCACTCAACACCCACTCGTGTGGATGTGGCTTCCCGGGAAGGCTGGGCCTGTCTGTTATCCCAAACACAGCAGGGATTGGCGCCTGTGGAGAGGGAACAGCCCGGTCGTGCATCCCGGGAGACCCCACAGGGTCATTTGGGGTTTCCCTCCGGATCCGAGCTGCCGGAATGCTGGAATTCCTACGGCAGCTGCTGCTGAGGGCTGCGCGTGGTCGGGTCGACACCCACAGCCCAGCCGAGGGCGATGCCCTGCAAGTCCTCGAGCAGAATTCCCTGTGGCACCAGGAATCCGTGTCCCCGCTCTCCGCATCCCGGAGGAGCTGGAAAAGTGACGTCCGAGCTCAGGTGCGGTGATCCAGAGCCAGGATTCTGGGAAGCTTGGCTCTCGTGGACAGCGGGATGGCTGGGAGAGAGGGTTTGGATCATGCCAGGATTGCCTGACGTGGGTTTCCCGGGATAGCACCCACCAGGGATGGGTTTCCCTTTGGAGCATCTCATGAGGGTACCGGGATCCGGTGCCTCAGACTTTGGAACAAAGAATCCATGGATGAAACCACTGTGGAAGAGGCTGGAACCCGGAACCTGAAGTATCCCAGATGAGGACGGGTCACCCAAGAAATCCATCCAGATTTATCCCAGCTCCAGCTGCAAAGGGAACATCCATACCAGAATTCAGGATGCAGGTGGTGATGAGCAGACAGGGTCCTGCCTGGGGCCGTTCCCACACCGTTCCCTGCGGGATGCTCTCGGAGACACCGGCACAGACAAACCAGCCCGAGGTGTGACCCTTCCTCCCATTCCCGCGTCTCGGGGCCGCTGGGATCATCCCTGCCCACCGCACCGTGGGACGTGGGCTGAACTTCGCTCTGCGGGGACGCTCATCCCCCTTTCTCCAGGATCCCGCTCCGCAGGGATGAAATCCGGCAGGGCCCGGCCCTGCCGCCCGTGTTTTCCTTTGGGGTTGGATCTGTTTTCTTTGGGTCCGAGCGCCGGTTCCTGGTCGGCCGTCGCCGCGCCCGCGGGGAGCGGGGCCGGGAATGCGGCACGGGAGCGCCCGGAGCTGGCAGGGCCGCGGGCGGGCGTTCGCTCTGCGTCTCGGCCTCCTCCAGCTGCCCCCGCGCCAACCCTTCCTGCGTTCCCGCTGTGTTCCCGCTGCTTTCCCGCTGCATTCCCTCTGCATTCCCTCTGCGTTCCCGCTGCGTTCCCTCTGCATTCCCGCTGCGTTCCCACTGCATTCCCTCTGCGTTCCCGCTGCATTCCCTCTGCGTTCCCGCTGCGTTCCCACTGCGTTCCCTCTGCATTCCCGCTGCGTTCCCTCTGCATTCCCGCTGCGTTCCCACTGCATTCCCTCTGCGTTCCCGCTGCATTCCCTCTGCGTTCCCGCTGCGTTCCCACTGCGTTCCCTCTGCATTCCCGCTGCGTTCCCACTGCATTCCCTCTGCGTTCCCGCTGCGTTCCCACTGCATTCACTCTGCGTTCCCGCTGCGTTCCCACTGCATTCCCTCTGCGTTCCCGCTGCGTTCCCACTGCGTTCCCGCTGCATTCCCGCTGCGTTCCAGGCTGGGATTGGCCTGGCACCGGCTCCTTCCCTTCTCCCAGTCTTTCCCAGCCCTGTGTCCCTCGTGTGGATGTGTCCCCAGGCAAAAAGCAGCTCCTCCGTGGAGATCTTCTCCAGAGGCTCCTGGGAAACGCAGCCTCTGGCAGCCACCGGTGTCCCCTTCCCAACCCAGCCTAGTTTTGGGTTGAATCTGCTGCTTTTGGATTCAGGGGAGCTGCCTGACCCCCCTCTCCCGTGGATGTGTGGAGCTGCCGGGACGAACGAGATGGCAGGAATTATTTAAGGAATTGTTTAAGGAATTGTTTAAGGAATTATTTAAATCCTCATCTGGTCAAGCTGGGATGTTTAATGAGCATCATCCCAGGGCTGGCCCGGGGCCTCCTGCTCCAAAACACCTCCCTGGGAGGGACGTTCCTCCTGGAATTTCAGGGAATCATGGAACCACAGAAGGGTTTGGGTGGGGAGAGACCTCAAAGCCCATCTCATTCCACCCCTGCCTTGGGAAGGGACACCTTCCACTAGACCAGGATGCTCCAAGCCCCGTCCAGCTTGGATAGGGTTTGCTTTCAGCTGGATCACTGCAGTCAGGATTCCCTGGATGAAGGATGAGCCACAGGCTCGGAGCTGGAGACACTCGGGAGCCCTGGAAGGGACGGGGGAGGGACATGGGTGGACATGTGGGATGGAGAGCTAAAGCAGCCTCCGGGCTCTCCCTTCCACACCTGGATGTGCACGCCCAGGAGGGGCAAGCTGCCCCTGGGAATGCCTCCCGCCAGCCTGGAGGTGTGTGGGGAATGCTGATGGATTTGTCTGGCACCTCCTGGCAGTTCCAGGATCAGCCTGGATTGGGCGGGTGCAGAAATTTGGCCGGAAACCCCGGGGAAACCCGGGATCTTCCGAGGAAGAGGAGGAGCAGGGATGGACAGGGAGAGGCTGCAGGAGGGGTTCAGACGTTTCCCACCCATGGATCATCCCTGGCACTGCCGCTCCCGAGTCCTCTTCCCACCCCCCCAGGAGCACAATTCCGTGTGCCAGCGCCGGGGCGGAGGGGATCCCTCTGCTCTCCCAGAACTTACCAACAGCCAGAACCCAAATTGCCCGAACTTCCAGCAAACCACAGCATTTTGGAGAGCTGGGAGGAGGCCGCCGGTGGCTCAGGCATGGAATGGGACAGGATCCAGCGCCGATGGATGGAGGGAAGGAGGGAGCCGGCCTGGCCCGGGGCCAAGCGCCCGCTCCTGTTCGGATTTCATTCCCAAACGTCCAGAAAGGCCCTTTCTGCACACAGCAGCAAAGCCCTGAGCCACGCTCCAGAGCTGGCTTTGGGACACACTGGAATTCCTTCCCAAAAATAGCCCCTGGAGCCGTTCCAGGAGGGAAAATGGATTGCAGGGGGCAGGGCTCCCACGTGGGGCTTCCAGAGCCTCTCCCTGCCCAGCCCAGACCCTCCGGGGAGGATCCAGGTGGAGCACGGAGCTGTTTTCCCCCTCTTGGCCTTTTCCTCAGGGATGTGGCGAGGCTGGAAGTGCCCCTGGAGGGTGTTTGGGAGTGTGTGGAAGTGCCCACCTGAGCCTGAAGTGCCGTTCGGGAGGCAGGGATGGATCAGCTGGGAAGTTCTAACCGGAGTATCCATGGCAGGGAAGAGGCCGGAGGGGAAACTGAGGCAGCACTGGTTCAGATCCAGGCATTCTCCCATCCCTTCTTCCGTCTTTCCTGGGATCCTTTTGGCTTCCTTGGCCAAGTGTCCTCAGGCTGGTGGCTGGGCCAGCTGCACTTTGGGGTATTTATTCCTCTAAACCAAGGAATTTTGCTTCCCTGAATGTTTTCCTGAGCTTTGCTGGAGTTTATTCCTCCCTCACCCATTAGGGATGGATCAAATGATGATTCCCAGAGCGGGATTTGCACTGAGATCCCAATTCCCACGGTGATTATCGGGGATAAACACAAATCCCTGCCGTGCCCTGGCTCGGAGCATCCTCAGCACTTCCTGACCTCCCTCAGGGCCGGGGATTTAGGCAGGGGATGCATCCCTGGAGCTTGGAGGGAAGGGCTGCAAGGAGCTGGAGCATCCCTAAAGCTGCCTGTGCATCCCTGGGGATGGATGCTGGATGGAGGGGCTGGAAGGGGCCGGATCCACGGCGTTGCTCCCATCCCGCTGATCCTCCTTGGGGAGGACGAGGATTTTCCCTCTCCACGCTTCCCTTCCATGCCGTGTTCCCCATTCCCTCTGCATCCCGAGGAAGGCTCGGAGCTGCTCCTGGGGACACAAAGAGCCGCTGTTCCGGCCCCACCGGCTCCGGCTGCTCCCGACACAACGGGGTTTTCCTTGGCCGCAGTCCAGAGGGAGAAGGGGACAGGGAGGATTCCCGCATCTTCCCGGAGAAAGTGCCCGGCTCGGTGACGTCGCTGCCGAGCCAGTCCTGGGTGTTGGAACCCCCGGGAAGGGGTTGGGATGTGGGAGATACGGGAAGTGGGGTCTGTGCCAGGTCTCTGCCTCGTCCCTCCCGTTGCCATCCTCTCGGGAATTGCAAAAAACCTGGATTTAGTGGTGGAGCACTGAAATGGAAAATTTGGGATTTTTTTTGTCTATCTCCCCTGGCATTAATCCGTGAATTCCTCCAGCATTTGGGAGGAATAAACTCTTTTTCCATAATATTCTGCCCCCAGCTGTAGCAGAGCAGCACGTGGTGCTTCCCAGTCGCATTCCCAGTGATGCCGGGGGTTTATTCCATGGATAAAGTCCTTCTGAACAGGTGTCGGTGGCTTCTTCTCCCTCTGGGATAGGGAAGTGTTTCCTGGACATTTGTTGTGCCACAGTGGAGGGACCAGCCAGGAACTGGGAGCGAGGAATTGCCAGCACGGAATTCTGAGCGAGGCATCCTGAGCAAAGAATTGCAGGCAAGGAATTGTGAGTAGGGAATTGCCAGCAAGGAATTCTGAGCAAGGAATTTCCAGCGAGGAATTGTGAGTAGGGAATTGCCAGCGAGGAATTTTGAACAAGGAATTTCCAGCAAGGAATTGTGAGTAAGGAATTGTGAGTAGGGAATTACAAGTAAGGAACTGTGTGTGGTTCAGTTGGAAGCATGGAATTGCAAGCAAGGAATTGTGAGGAAGGAGTAGAGAGTGAGGTGGGTGTTCCCCTGGAGAATCCCGGAGGGATCCCTTCCTCCAGCTCGCTGCTTTTCCCGCCCCAGCAGTATTTTTGGAAGCGGCACCAGCAGTGCTGGGGGTGCCTACAGGTGCTCGGCATCCCGGGAGTATCCATGGAAAATATCCAAGGCAAAGAAAGGTTCCCGGTCTGCTCTCTGAGCCAGAGCAGTGAGCCCGGGGCTTGTCATTCCCGGAGCAGCTGGGAGAGATCCTGCCGGGAGCTTCAATCCGGTTTTAGTGCAAAAACTGGGAGCCTCCAGCCCAGCGGCCCTGCCGGAAGGAAGATTCCCGGAGGCAGCGTCGCTCCAGGCGGAGCGCGCAGGGAGGGCTTGGGGAGCAGGGATGAGGAATTTGGGAAGAGGTTACGGAACCCGCGGTGAAATCCCTGTGCCGTGGAGAGCCCGGAGCAGCCTCTGGATGCTGGCATCAAATCCCTGCTTCCACTGAGCCGCAGGCTCCCGGGAGGAGGCCAGGATCCCTCGGCCGGGATCCCTCAGCTGGGATCCCTCGGCCAGCGCCGTGCCTGCTGCTGGCAGGGAAGAGCAGGAATCCTAATTTATCCCATCCTTTCCATCCCAAAGAGCTTCCCCGCTCCGAGGGATCCCTGCTGCCGGCTGCAATCCCTTCCCTCCCCGGGATGATTCCCGGCTGTGACAGCAGCGGGAGGCAGGGGCAGGTTCCTGTGGAAAAGCTCCTTTTCCAGCAGGGAGGAATCCTTGCTAGGGGGTGTGGCCGGAGCTCCCCGGATGGGTTGGGAATGTCGGGAAAGTTTCTCAATCAGAGTTCACCCCGAGGTCCTTGGGATGGGTGCAGGGCTCGGGCGCTGATCCCGGCTGCATCCCGAGGGATTTCTCAATGAATATCCCTCCCCCGGCTGTCAGGGGCAGTGCTGCAGATATCCAGGGAATTTTAGAGCATCCAAAGGCAGCAGGAGCTTCCCTGAGCGCCAGACAGTGGCACCAGCCATGTGGGGAATATCTCCATGGAGTCCTGCATCCTGGAGGGATGGTGTCTGGGTGGGGCTGGATAAACCCTGGAGGCAGGAATGGCTGGGTGCACATGCCAGTGGGAGCTGGGCGTGAGGGATACACACCCCAGTGGGAGCTGGATGTGGGAATGCACATCCCAGTGGGAGCTGGATGTGGGAATGCACATCCCAATGTTCCCCCATTGGCTGTGGATCATCTCCCTGCTGCCCCTGCCAGCCTGGATCCCATCCCGCCCCAGCCTCCGCCGCATCCAGCACCGGATTCCTGCCTTTGCGGCTTTCCCAGCTTTCCCTGGCAGCTGCCCCCCTCTTCCCCCCGGGCCTGGCCAGGGAATTCCATGGAAAGGTCGTTTATAAATCCTGAGGTTCGGTTTCGCTGCGAGTGCCCCAGCGAGGGCCAGCCCCGAGCGCTGCTGTTATCCCACACGGCTCCCGTTTATTTCTGGGATGGGTTCGGGAATTGTGGCTGTCAGGGAACGTGACCCCGGCTGTTCCCTCAGCTCTGCCTCTCCAGCTGACACTTCCTTGGGTGTCCATCGGCATGCTCCCCTCTTTCTACGAGGGCATGGAGCGATCGGAGAAGAGGGAATGGCGTCACCCTCACCGAGGGCACGCTTGGGTGGGATTTTGGGAAAGAATCCTTCCCTGGGAGGATTGGGGATCGAGGCTGCCCAGAGCAGCTGTGGCTGCCCCTGGATCCCTGGAAGTGCCCAAGGCCAGGCTGGACAGGGCTTGGAGCAACCTGGGACAGTGGAAGGTGTCCCTGCCATGGGCTGGATGAGCTTTAAGATCCCTTCCAACCTTCCCTGTGGATGCCGGATATCCCTGCGCTCCCTGCTCCATCCCGGGGTGTGCTCGCAGCCATTCCCTTCGTGTCCCTTTCTGGGAAAATCCTGGAGCCACATCCCTGCACGGAGCAGAGCTGGATGTAAGACAGAGTCCAAACAGCACCAGGGACCTGCTGCTACCCCTTCCCTTGCTGGGAAACGCTTCCCGATCCAACAAAATCTGTCGGAGCAGCACAGCTGAGCATCCCCTCTGATTTTAACACAACGGCCGGGTTTTCCCGGAGCAGCAGCTGATTTCCAGCAGCCAGGAATGCTCAGGAGGAAGCGATTTTATTTTCCCTTCCCTTGCTGGATTTCCGAGGACGCCGCCTTTGATCCCGGCTCCCGATGTTATCGAGGAGGAAGCTGCAGCTCTTTGAAGTGGGCTCCACGTCGGGCCTGGGACCCCGGCGGGGTCTCACCCTTCGGCATCGGGGATGCATCATCCCAGCTCCGTATCCAGGGATTGCGGCCGCCGAGGGGTGTCCAGGGCACTGCTCACACCCGTTTTGGGAGCAGAAAACACAGGATTTAATGCCTGGAGCATCCCAGATGTGTCTGGGTGGGATTTTGGTGTCCTGCTGCTGCTGTTGGGAACATCTGGCCTTGCCGCTGTGTCCCGGGGCGCTGGAAATGGGTCACGTCCTGATTCCGGAGGAGCTGCCCGGCTTTGGGATGAGGTTTGCAGGGCTGGGCCTGTCTGGGTCGTGGTAAAACTCCTTTGTGCTTTGGGGCTGGGGCTGCCTGCCCTAAAATTCCCCCTGAAAAGGCACCTTCCTCTTCTGGAGCTGCGTGGGTCCGGCTGGGAACAGCAGAAGTGGCTCCGTGATGGGACCAGCCCTGAGCAATCAGCCCTGGGATCCTGGACTGGAGTAGTGGGAATGTGGATGGGTTTGGGTCAGCTCCCAAGTGAGTCCCACACCATGGAATGTGAGCCCCCATGGGTCTGTTTGGAGCCTTTTTGTCCCTGTTGTTCATTCTCCCATTAAAAACTCGGGGTGCTGTTGTAGCAGCCCCACAGAGCCCTGGGGAGAGCCCCCCGCAGCATCCCCCTCCCTGCCAGGCCTGGGAACTTCTCCAAAATCCCTGACTCCTGGAACATCTCCCCATCGGAGCTGCTCCCAAAGAGCTCCACACTCTGGCCTGGATTCCCCCCAGGATGAGGTCCCAGCGGGGGCATCTCCAGCATCCCTGTGAAGCCATTCCCACCGGAGCCAGGTGCTCCCTCCTCCCACAGATCCAGCTCCCTGGAAGCCACCTTGGAGTGGCACGGAGCAAGCAGGAGCCCGGGACAGTCAGGAATGGCCTCTCCAGCCTTCGGGGTTTGCTGTGCCGGGGAATTCTGCCCGTGCAGAGCTCCCGAGGAGCCCAGCAGGACCTGAGGAGTGCTCAGGGGGCGGGCAGGGAGCACAGAAGAGGTGCCCAGAGCATGCCCATGGCTCAGGGCCGGCTCCAGGGATGGTGCAGGATGCTCCCAGCTTCGGGATGAGCTCTGTGCCTTGGGAATACTCATCCGGCACCGAGCACCGTCCGTCGGTCCTGCTCCGTGAGGACGGAGACCGCAAAGCCCCCGGAGCTCTGGAGGACAGGATTGATCCGGATCCAGTCCCTGGAATGCTGGAGCCACAGCTGAGGGAGTGACGGGTGCCCAGAATTCCTGGGTGTCCGTGCCTCCCTCGCCGGAGCTGTCGGTGCACGAACCTTTCCCGGCGCTCCCCGGGGGCTCCATGGAGGGACACGCCAGGAGGAGCTCCCGGGAATGCTGGCTCAGCAGTGGGACTGACGTCCTGGGGGAGGAAGGATGTGCTCCAGAGGATCACCCAAGCACCTGCCAAGGTTGATTCCCGTGCCAGAGGCTGGGGATCCCAGCGCTGCTGCCTTGCTCCCCGGGGAAATTCCCGCTGGTGCTGGAAGGATGCTGGATGTATCCATGAGCCCACGCCGCTTCCTCTGGACTCCGGTCCCAGGCTGAAAGCTCCAGGTGGTTTTTCAGCCCAGAAAATCCTGGTTTTTCCCTGGCTCCCAGCACCCTCAGCTCCGTCTGGGGCTGAACTTTTGCCCTGCAGACAGAGCCGGGTTTAATTGTGCCCCACAAAGCAGCTCCGGCTCTTCCCTCCGGGAAGGTTCACCAGGAAGATGGAAAACAGGCCCTTAATGCCCTAAGAATTCGCCTCTCTTCCCCCATCTTCCCTTCCATGAACTTTTAAGCTCATCCAGAAAGCTCCATACATTGATGGCAGGGCCGGGATGCTGCGGCTTTGCCAGGAGGGCAGGATTTCCATGGAGTTCTAAGTGGAAGCAAATGGTTTAAAAGGAAATTAAATTTACAGCTCTATAAAAAAAAAAAGGCATTTTATTGCTTTGCTTTGCCTGTCGCTCGGGAGAGGCAGGAGATAAAGGAATGCTCGGAGGCTGGAGGCGAAGAGGAGCAAACCCGTGGATCTCCGGGCGGATGGATTTGGCCCCTGGAAAATCCTGGATGCTTGGAAGTCACGCTGAGGATGCTTCATGCTCTTAAATGTTGGCTGGGGATGCAGACACAGCAACACCTCAGGGTTTATTTATGGGGGAAAATAGCAAATCCCTGGGATTTATTAATTAATCTCTTCCCATGGCATTGATTGGAGAGCTTGGAGTAAACGGGAATAAAATGGTGGCACTGGATATCCATGGAAGGCAGCAGGAATGGAGAGGAGGGGTTGGTGCCTTCATGTTCCAGGCAAGGAGAGGCCTGTGGGATCCATCTGGATCCGTCTGTGCCGTGCCCAGAGGAGCCGGGAAGATCCCGGGGGACAGGGGAGGGTGACAGCCAGTGGCTCATGCATCCAGGGACCCCAGCGTGGCCTGGTCCCAGCGCACATCCCTCGGGATTGTAGGAGCACCCTGCTTTGGGATCCCCGGATGTGCCTGGATGCGGGAGGAGCCGAAGGCTCGGCCGGGCTCATTTTCCACCCGCAGCCGCGGATTTGGGGCCGCGCATCCCCCTCGTTCCCAGACGGGGAACGCCAGCTCCGAGGGGACCCGGGGTGACCCTTCCCCGTCGTCCCCACGCTCGGGGCCCCGGCACGGAGCAGGGGCTGCCGCGGCCGTGCCCGGCCGAGGGGCTCTGCCTCTTCCCGAGCTCCGAGGGGAGCGCGCGGAGGCTCCGGAGCAGGAAGCTCCCCCGGCCGCCGCGGCGCTCCCAGCTGTGTCAATAGAGCAGCCGGGAACAAAGGGGCTCTTTCTTCGCCGGCGCCGGAGCAGGGGGGACAGGCCGGTGGCAGTGGCACCGCGACAGCGCGGGGACCGGCTGGGGACGGGCGCGCGCGGGGCTGGGCCGCGGCTTTGCGGGAAGGAGCCGGAGGCGGGGTGGAAGGAAGGGATCCAGGGTCTGGTTACGTCGTTATATCTATTATTATTATATTATTATTATTATTCATAGCCAATTGTTATATATTATGGGAGGTTTATGTGTGTAAATACACAGGGGAGTCAAGTCAGCCCATCCCTGGCAGCGTCCCAGGCCGGGTTGGATGGGGCCTGGAGCAGCCTGGGATAGTGGGAGGTGTCCCTGCCCATGGAATGAGATGAGCTTTGAGGTCCCTTCCCTCCTGTGATTCCATGATACTTATTGATGGATATAAATATGGATTTCCTTTTGGGGCCTTACTGGGGGATCGTTGCAGGAAGGGAGGAGCTGTCCCCGGAGCCAGGGTTTTTCCCAAATATTGCCCTTGCTGCCACCACCCGGGGTGGCTGCACACCCCTGGCTCTGCTGGGACATCCCTCCCTCCGTGCCTGTCCCCGCTGCCATCCCAGCCCCCTCATTCCCTCCATCCCCACCTCCAAGGAGCCTCCCTGACGGGAGCGTGTGACACATCCCGGGACAAAGGACCGAGGGCACCACGGGGACATCTCCAGGCTCTGGCTGCTCCTCTTCCAAGCCATCCCGCAGGAACTTCCGGAGAGCTTTGCAGGACTCTGCAGCTCTCCCCGTGGACGCCTCGCCAGAGCATCTCCCAGGGGTGCTGCCATTCCTGCCAGAGCTCCGCAGGGCTTTGGAGCAGCAGCTGATCCCTGGAAACCCCCTGTGCCCTCCGTGTGCCCCCCGGGAGCGGGGCCGGCCCCAGCCCAGGTGCGGCGGCCTTGGGGGTTCCTGTGCCGCTCTTCCTCCTCCTCGGAGCTCCCGGAATCCTCCCCAGCCCCGGTGTCAGCTGTGAAAACAAGAGGAGCCCCTTCCTGCTCAGGGCAGGGAAGTGTCCGGCCCCTCTGGAACAGCTCCGGCTCTGGAGTGGGGAACTGAGGGGTCCCGGCACTGGGAGCACTGGGAGCACTGGGAAGCTCAGCTTTGGCCACTGGAGGATGCCCGGCCCCGTTGCCAGCTCCCAGACACTGGATTCTGGGATTGAAGTGATGGAATTGAGAGCTGAGTCACCGTGTCCGTGCGTTTTAAAGGGAGAGGCTTGGAGGACACCCCAGTCCTGGTGGGAACACGAAGCTCTTCCCGTTTTTCCCCCCAAATCTGCTCCCGCGTTTTAAACCGCAGATCTCAGGGTCTCATCCCTGCTCGTGGCACTGCTGTCATCCTGGAGATCCCAGATTCCGCCTGTTTTCCACCAGCCAGGCTCCCCGCACAGGGAATGCGCTCCAGGCCTGCTCATCCCTTCTCCTGGTGGATAAATCCATGGAAGTTTCTTGCCGAGCTGCTGGGAGTCTTGGGAAGCTTTGCTCCAGCTGGAACCCAAGGATGTGGCAGCGCCTGCGGGCAAGAGGAGGCTCTGCCCAGCCCAGCGTGCACCTGCCTGTGTCGGACTGGGAACAACTGGGATTTTTCCCCTTGGATCCCCATTTTTTCCGTAGCCAAGGCTGGATTTGGCGGTGGCACCGTTCCCGCTGGGCGCCGTCTTTTCCCTGACACGACACTGGTCTGCTGGCCGTGACATCCATCCCTTTTCCATAGGAAAAGCTCCGAGGATGAGTCGGGCAGTGAGGGGATAAAGCAGAGCCGAGCAGAGCTGTTCCCATTCCCACCGGCTTTGGGAAGCAGCAGATTTATGGGAGCATCCATGGGGGCACTGGGATATAAATCAGCAGCTCTTCCACGTCCTCTCCACGGCTGCTGCTGATTGCCACACACATGGGATCCACTGAAATCTTGGGGCTGACAGGGACAACCATTCCTGGCTGCTCCAGGGGCCTCTCCAGCGGGAGAAGAGGAGTCCCAGGGAGAGGGGAACGTTTGTTCCTCAGAAAAACCTCCTTGCGTGGAGCTGAGCTGGATTTTGGCGGCTCCTTCCCAGCTGGATGCTCGGGATGCTCTGCCCTTGACCCGAGGGTCACCTTTGGGGACAAACCTGTTGTCCCCCCGAGCTCCGAGGATGCCGAGGAGCTGCAGCTCCCGGGATGGTGCCCCCGGTGGGTGCTCAGCCGCTCGTCGGCAGCCGGAGCCGGGCAGAGGAAAACAAAAGCCCTGCAATTAAAGAGCCTCTTAATTGCAGCGCTACACGCGGCTCTTCCGCTGCTTTCTAAGTTTGGGGCCGTAATTACAGCAGCAGGGAAAGGCAGCAGCTGCGGCCCCGCCGCGCCAAGCCCTGCCTTCCAGGGATTCTTGGATTTGACCGTCTGAATCCTGGGCTGAAGCCTGGCATGGGATGAAAGGGAAAAGCAACCCCCAGGCTCTGCCTGGGCAGAGCCCCTGCAGCCCCCGCCGGGCTCCCAGGGCGGCGTTTGTTCCTCTTTTCCCTCTTTTCCCTCTTTTTAACGTGTTGGTTTTTGGTTTTTTTTGCAAAGCAGCTTTAAAAAAAAAAAACCAAACCAGCCTGGGGAGGTCCTGCCCTGGTCAATCCCTGCGAGTCTCAGTTTGGAAACAGCGGCCGGGAAGATTAAAGGGTGCCTGGAAAGCCGGGCTGGGTGTCAGGGTGCTGGGATGCGCCGGGAGCGGACACGGCCGGGAGGGAGTTGTCCTCCTGCTGCCTGTCCGCGTCCCCAGCTCGGCTGGTTTTTGGGACAACCCACGCTGGTGAATCCGTTTCCCTCGGGCTTGTAGGGTTGGTTTCTTTGGGATCACCCCGCGGCATCCCCAGGCGGCTCCGATCGCTCCGGGGGCACTTTTGTGCCCGCAGGAGATGGGAGGTGTGGGCACAGCCATGGCACGCCGACACCCAGACCCAGATCGAGTGCTTTCCCTGGTTTTCCACCCCGTGGCTTTGAGGAATCCCAGGATAAACGCCACTTTCTGTGGCAAAAGGAGGATGTCTTGGAAGCAGGGGAGGGCAGCTGAATCCAGGCTGTGTTTTCGGCTGGAGCCGTGTCCCAGATCCCGAATGTTTTCCATCACACAGGCAGGTTTGTGTGGGATCACCTGGGCAGGAAGCAGTGGGGAAAAGCGATACCCCGTGGGGAGGCCCTTCTCCAACACCCCCTCTCCCAAAATCCAGCAGCAGCCGGGGTTTTAATGGAAGAAGCAGCCACTTTACAGCAGCTCCTGCTCCATGTGGGAAAATTATTACTTGCAGCGTTTGGCTGGAAGAGGGAGGGAAAGGAGCAGCAGAGAGGAGAGATGCACGAAGTCATTCCTTATCCCCGTGCCGGGATGAGGATCCCGCGTGACTTTTCCCCGCAAAAATCTCCTCCCAGAGCTTTAAATCTCCAGGTGAAGGAAAAAATGCTCTTGGTGTGTGAACACACTGGGAAACTATGTGGGGTTTGGTGGTGTTGCGTTAGCGCTGGGCAGCGCTGAAGGGCTGAGGGAAAGGAATCCTTTCCGGTGTCCATGGGATTAGGTATTGTCTGGGATTCTTTCTGCGGACAGGACACATATTCCCGGGATGAGTGTGTCCCATCAGGCAGGGAGTGATGTCCCGACCCCCTTCCCTCTCCTCCCCGCACCCAAGGGCTGGAGAGAAACCATTAATGAGTGGCTTTCACCTTTTTCTTTTTCTTTTAATGTTTATTTTTTTTTAATTGTCGCTGTTGGGAAGAATTCGGATTTCCAGCCAGGATATAAAAATATCCCTTTTTCTCCAGACTCCCAGAGGGTTGGGTTGTTTCATTCCTCCTTCGGTGGCTGAAGAGGAGGAAGGGGATGAGTCACATGGATCCCACTGCCTGGTGGTGCTGCCCACCGCAGGCTGGGGGGAATTCCCAGATTCCCTCATTTCTGCGCTTCCCAGCAGCTTTTCCCATTCAGCATCCCTCAGCGCTGGGATGCAGCCCCGGGGAGGAGCTGTGGGAAGAGCAGCAGCATCCTTTCCTCAGACCTCTGAGACAACACTTTAAAATCCCCCTGTTGTGCCTGAAAACCATATCCCGAAGCAGAAGGGAAATTCCCAACCCTTGCTTTGCATCCCTAACAAGAGGGATGTTGTCCTGGAGCGGTACCCGGACCAACACAGCGGGAATGGGCTTGGGCTCCAAGAGCTTTTCCAGCTCATTCAGCACCAGCAGAAGGAAAATACTGACAGGATGCCATTCTTCGGCCCTCGGCTCGTTTTGTTTTTTGCCCGATGAAAGAAAAATCCAGCAGCGTGAGGAAGGGGATTTTGTCGCTTGGAGCGTCCCTGGAGAAAACATTCCTGGGAGCAAACAGAGCCGGGATTTGTCTGGGCCATGAATATTGGCATTATCCGGCCCCGCTCGTGCACGGCTGGGGCCCGGGGGAGCAGGAAGGCGGGAAGAGAAGCAGGAGGAGCAGCGCAGAGGGGTTCCTCCAGCTCAGGGTGGCTCGTGCCGCGGCCGGAGCCTGGGGATGCGTCCGTGTCCCACATCTGCCACCCAGCAGCTGGAGCAGCAGGAAGGGCTGGAAATCCCTCGGCGGGATGGTTTTCATTCCTGGCCCTTTGAAGTTCCGGGCATGTGCCGGGCTCGTGTTCGGCACCTGCGAGCAAACCTGGCCCGGCTTTGGTGCTGGAGAGGGGGCTGGAGGGGGCCGGGAAAACCGCTGGAAAACGCTCCGGGATCGGAGCGCAGCTCCTCCCCACGCCCGGACCCGGGATGCACCAGCGGGGTGCGCCGACCCATCCCGCTTTTCCAGGGCTTTGGCACGGCTGGGTGAGGCTGGTGGGCCCCGGGGCCAGGCTGGCACTGCCCGGGGCTGGAGCCATCCCGCTGCTCCCGGCCGGGGCTGCTCCCTGGATCCCGCCCGGCTGCAGCGGCATCCTTGAAGTTGTCCATGAATGTGTCTCTGTTCCCCAGACTTTTTATAGCTCCGGGCGTTTTTCTTGGCCCCGGGCGCTGCTGCTCCCGTGGAGAACAGAGAGCATCGCTCAGCGCCGGCGGCCGCAGCCAGCGGGGCCGCGGGGGCTGCAGCAGCAGCAGCAGCACAGGTTTTTGGGATTCTGCTTCCCAAAATTCAGTTTCCCCCCCCCCACCCCGGCTCTGCCCTGGCGCTGGTTTGGTTTGTAGCTCAGATGTGGCAGAGCTCAGGGAGTGTCCTGGTGATGCCGAGTCTGAGAACCCATCCCTTTCCTAAACTTTTCCCTGCGTGGCACATCCCTCCTGCCTTCCAAGGGCCGTGGATTCCAGGGAGACACCCTGGACGTGCACGGTGATGGCGAACTGGGCTTCAGGCGGCAGCTCCAGCTGGAGGAAGCCAAACCAGGTCGTTCCCCATCAGAATTGCGGCAGCTCCGCTCCCGTCTCCCATCGGTGCAGCTCCCGTGGGATGCGGTCCCCGCTGGAGCATCCCAGCCCCGCGGCTGGGAGAGGGAGCCTAGAGGAGGGGAAACCCCAAAATTCCCTGCTCTGTGGGACGTGGTTCCCTTCCCTGAGAACCCCCTGCATCCCCTTTGGCGTGCGGCCAGCACTGGGAATGTGCTCGGGAGAGGTGGCAGCCGGAGCACCCCCGTCACCCCCAGAGGGACACGGGCAGCACCCAAGGGCCACCCCAGGTGCGTCCCGCCACGGGTGCCCCAACCCTGCCCGTTCCCAGTTCAGCGCGGGGCATCTCCCAGCCCGAATTTGGGCTTGGCTCAACTTCTCCTTCACTTCCCGGAGCCGAGGGGAGCAGTGGGGCTTTGCAGGGCCAGCCCGGGGTGAGAGCCCGGGGTTAGAGGCAGCCTGGGGTTAAACCCGGCGGGGGACTGGGCCGGGGGTGTTTTCCAGCAAATCCCCGCCTGGGGCTGCTCCCCCCAACCCCCACCATGCACCGGTGAAATCGGATCCGGCCCCCACCAAGCCAGGGTTTGTCCTCGCAGCATTTTCGGAATGTTTCGCATTCGGGAGCCACCCGAGGAATGTCTGCTGGGCAGGGCAAACAGCCCGGGGGGCGGCGAGGGGACGGAGCCCCTTCTCCAGGGCTGGCCCCGCTCGGATCCTGCTGCAAAACGCGTTTGTTCCCTGGAAAGAGAAACCGTGGCTTCTCCCGACGCCTTCCCAGTGGGATCGGTATCCCCCCAGAGCATCTCCCGATCTCTGGAACGGCAGCCAAGCGTTGTTTGGGAGAAGGAGCGGCATCCCCGGCTCTCCCCATCCTCCTCCTCCTCCTCCTCCCTGAACCCCTTGCCCAAAGTTGGCACGGCGCGGGCGGCTCCTTTCAGACACCTTTGCTTCCCTCTGCAGNCACATGGGTGATGGCAAGAGGCACCCCCGGCGCCCCCCATCCTCCTCCTCCTCCTCCTCCTCCTCCTCCCTGAACCCCTTGCCCAAAGTTGGCACGGCGCGGGCGGCTCCTTTCAGACACCTTTGCTTCCCTCTGCAGGAAAACTCCATCAATTACAAGTTGACCTCTCCGAATCCCGTTATCCCAAAAAACTGGACCCCGGCAGGGATGGAAGCGCTGCCAGGGGGGCCCAAGTTCACGTCTGCACAACGTGGCCTGCCAGAGCCACCGGCTACTCTTATCTCCATCACTTGACTATTATACTTAATCAGGAAAGGGGGGGATATTATATTTTTTTTTATTTGAAATCCACTTTTCTTTTATAGAGAGCAAATTATAATCACTTTTAATTGAAAAGAAAAAAAAAAGGAGAAAGCTGATAATATTCTGCACCAAATTTCTGGCAGAGAATAATTAACAGTGCAATAAATCCCCAAAGGAAATGCTCATTAATCTTGTCTTTCCGAAGCAAATTTCAGAGGAGAGCTGATTGAAAACATTGCTAATAATTATAGGAAAGTTGACAGCTTAAAAGCCCCCAAATCTGGCAGCAGTCTCCTCCTATCAGATCCTGTGGGAACTGGTTCAGGCTGGACGGGAACATCCCGGCTTTCCGGGACAGCGTTGGGACGGCTGGGAGTCCTTGGGATGGGGACGGGTGGGGTGTGAGGGATTGGAGTCGGCAGGGATGGGCTCTGGCTGGGGCTCATCCCGGGATTCTGGGGTGACAGGATCATCCAAACCAGTTCGGTGGGTGGGCTCCGAGCATCCGAGCTGGGGCTGCTGGTCTGTGCCGTGATGGTTCTTGTGCTTCCCGTGGTCCTTGTGCCACCCAGAGTCCGTGTGCCACCCAGGATCCTTGTCCTTCCCATGATCCTTGTGCTTCCCGTGGTCCTTGTGCCACCCAGAGTCCGTGTGCCACCCAGGATCCTTGTCCTTCCCGTGGTCCTTGTGCTTCCCGTGGTCCTTGTGCCACCCAGAGTCCGTGTGCCACCCAGGATCCTTGTGCTTCCTGTGGTCCTTGTGCCACCCAGAATCCTTGTGCTTCCCGTGGTCCTTGTGCCGTCCATTGTTCTTGTGCCATCCATGGTTCCTGTGCTTCCCGTGGTCCTTGTGCCATCCATGGTTCCTGTGCTTCCTGTGGTCCTTGTGCCATCCATTGTTCTTGTGCCATCCATGGATCTTGTGCTTCCCGTGGTCCTTGTGCCAGTCAGAATCCTTGTGCTTCCCACAGTTCTTGTGCCATCCGTGGTTCCTGTGCTTCCTGTGGTCCTTGTGACACCCAGAATCCGTGTGCCACCCAGGATCCTTGTGCTTCCTGTGGTCCTTGTGACACCCAGGATCCTTGTGCTTCCCACTGTTCTTGTGCCAGCCAGAATCCTTGTGCTTCCCGTGCTTCCTCATCCTTCCCGTGGTCCTCGTGCTCCCCACAGAGCATCCGAGCCCCAGGTGAGATCCTGCCCTCTCCATCAGCCGAACCCCGGCTCTGTCGGGGTCCCTGGGCATCCTTGCAGCCGGAGCAGTTTGGGAAGGAACACCGGGATTTCCCTGCCCTGGCTCCACCGAGAGCTGCTGCTCCCTCCGTGCCGGGAGCGGGCAGGACCCGTGTCCCTGGGAACAGCCAGCAGCAGGACAAGACCTGCAGGGAAGTGGCTCCCTCTGTCCCTGTCCCACTCCGGGGGCTCGCAGCACCCCGAGGAATTTCTGGATTTGTGGTCCTGTTCATCCCCTGACCCCAGCTGAAGCCTGGGATGTTTAATTGCAGGGAGCCAATTAATTCCTGTCAGTGATCCGAGCGTGTGAGCCCAAAGGCAGAACCACCCCCATCCCTGAGCAGCCGCTCCCAAGGAGAGGAGCAGGATGCCAAAAGGACAAGCAGCTCAACGAGGCTTGGGTGAAAATCCTGGGATGTGCTCATCGCTCTCGGGTTTCCTGTCCCCGTTTGACCAGGACTGGGAGCAGGAGCGGGAGCTTGGAGCAGACCCAGGCTCTGCCGGGAGGAAGGAAATGTGAGATTGGCCTGGGAATGCTGTCATTGCCTGGGATTTTTGGCTTTTTTCTCCCTTTTTTGGGGGGTCACGGGAGGCCGGGAGGGAAATGCGGTGCGGGGCCCGATCCTGGGATAGTGGGGTGAGGGAATGTGGGGATCACAGGGCACTGGTCACGTCCTGGTGATGCCCAGGGGTCAGACAAGGATATGGATGGTCCTGGTGTGGCCTCTGAGCTCCCCTTCTCCCAGATCCATCCTTTATCCACATCCTTCTCCCAAATCCATCCTTCACCCCCATCTCCAGCAGCACGGAATCATTTCTCCCCTCCTGCCAGCAGCTCCCCTCAGCATCCCGTGCACAGGGGTTTCCAGGCACAAATTTTCCTTATGTTTAGAACAAAAGGGAGCCAGAGAGGGGAAAAACCTCCCTCTTTTGGCTTCTGCAAATTCCCTCTTGGATAAGGAATGTGCCCGGGCGAGGCAGCCCTGGGGATGGGGGCATTTCCCAGCAGCAGTGTTTCATGTCCCCTGTGCGAGGCCCAGGGAGAGGGAGCACTTAATGCCCCTTAATTTCAGCTTAATTTCAGCTCTGGGCCCTCAAACACTGAGGGAGGAGCACCCTGAGGGACACCAAGCCCTCCAGTTTTATCAGGGAATCATGGAATGGTTTGGGTTGGAATGGATCTTAAAGCTCATCCAGTGCCACCCCCTGCCATGGGCAGGGACACCTTCCACTGTCCCAGGTTATTCCAGCCTGGCCTTGGGCACTGCCAGGGATCCAGGGGCAGCCACAGCTTCTCTGGGCACCCTGTGCCAGGGCCTCCCCACCCTCACAGCCAGGAATTCCTTCCCAATTTCCCCATCTAAACCTCCTCTCTTGCCGTTTAAAGCCATTCCCCATCCTGCCTCTCCGTGCTCTGTAAAACTCTTTTTATCACCCAGCCTGGTGTCTGAGGAGTTCGTTTGGATTTTTTGGGGATATTTTTGCCCGGGTTCCACCTGGTCCCAGCGGGTCCCGCCATCTCAGGGACCCCAGGCTCCCCTCCCGGCTGCTCTCTGTCACCCAGAGCCATCGCTGTGCCCCTCGCTGCCCCTTTTATCTGGGCTCTGTGAAATGATCTCAAATATGTGATCCGATAAAGACAAACAAACACCCGCTCAATTTAGTCCACCCTAATGCCAGACTCCACTTTTACCCAAGTAATTAAGATTAATGCAGTTGATAATTTAGGAAGTATTCTTAAATGTACCCTTCTGGCAGCATCCAACATGTAATTTTACCTTCGAAGATTTATCGGAGCACTTAGGTAACAGATAGGTCCTCAGCAAACAGGAGCATTTAGAAGGAAAATGAAAGATTAATATTCCTTAAATAAATGGCAGGAGAAGTCAGGCTTTATTCCAGCCCCACAAAGATGCTGCTGTCAGCCCCAGCCCCGCCGCTGATCCCCAGGGAGGTTAAACCCAGCGCAGCCCCGGGCTCGGGAGCTCTCAGATGTCCGATGCCTCTGGATTTTTGGGGGTGCAGACGCTCTGAAGGGCATCCAGACACAGCAGCCCTGATTTTGGGGGGGTGGTTGGGAGATGCCTCTCACTCGGAAGCGGCGCAGGAGGATGCAGCTCCTGGCTCTGCCCTGGAGGATGCGTGGGTCCAACCCGGATTTCCCTGGGGTGGCTCCAACCTGGCAGCTCCCGGCCCCGCCTGGCACATCCCAGCTGCTTTTCCCGCTCCGTGGTGGGCGAGGAGAAGCGGAGCTGACCCCTTGGAGAGCCTCCCCTCTCCCTGTCTGCAGCCATCCTGTTTCCTTTGGAAAGCGCTCCGGTGCTGTTGGCGGGGATGGGGTGGGACCGGAGCGAGCGTTCGTGGCTGACACCCGGCTCCGAGAGCAGGGAATTGCCAGCTCCCCCTGAGCCATCCATCCCCCGGGACTGGGATGGCCTCCAGCTGGGGCTGGGCCCTATCTGGTATCTCCTCCTCTCCCCCCCATCCCAGCCACCTCCGCCGTGCCGTATCCCAGACGTGAAGCCTCCTCTGGAAGCGCCTCGGGGTTGGGAAGGGACTCTGGGCACTGAGCCGAGACACTGGCTTGTGACACCAGCTGGTGACACCCCCACATCCCGTGGGGTGCCCTGGGAGCTGCCAGGCTCAGCCTGTCCTCCTTTTCCTCCTCCTCCGTGACTTTGCGTGCCAAGGCGAGGAAGGATTAGGACTCTCTGCAAAATCTGCATCCCCGGTGAAAGCTGGATCCTCACCAGCTGGGGAACTCAGAGCTGCTCAGATCCAGCAAATCAATTTTGGGTCATTGTGAGCAGGAAAGGAACTTTCTGGACAACCTTCCAGCTTCCCTGGGCCAGGAAAATCCACTGGAAATCACTTCTTGCCCCAGCACAGCCAGACCAGAGCATCCGGGACCGTGTCTGTGTGTCCCTGTGTCCGTCTGTGTATCCCTAAGTGTGTCTGCATCCCCAGAATCTTTCCCATCCCCTCTTCCAAGGTCCTTCTCAAGCTCTCAGCTTGAAAACTTGGCTCCTTCCCAGTGTGGTTTCTTCCCAAGGGATGCTCCAGCCCAGCCATCTCCCGGTTTTTCTGTCCGTCCCAAACCTGCCCCTTTGGAGCAGCCGCAGTCCCCACTCCCAGCCTCCCTCCTTGGGGACGAGCAGGGACCTGGGCTGGCAAGGAAGGTGTCCCATCCCTCTGGATGTGATGCTCCCAGTGCAGCATCGTGTCCAGGCAGGAGGCAGAGCCCTGATCCCGCTTTTCTCTGTCTGCCCGGGAAATGGGTTAACAGAGAAGGGTTTGATGTGTCAGGATGTGATCCATGTTTTCTTCTTCAAACGGGGGTGAACTCCAGGCTAGAGCTGGGGCTGGCAGGGGAGGAGGTAACAGTGAGCCCTTAAATTCCCCATCTTTACCCAAACTTGGGGAAAGCTCCCTCTGGGGGGCAGGGAGGGCTGGGAATGGCAGGGGCAGGAGTGTGGGATCAGGCCTGGCTGGGAGAGGTTGGCAGCTCCCTGTGCCCGGAGCGTGCCCAGGGCTGGGGTTTGGGCTTTGGCCGTCCTCAGTTCCCCTTTCTTCCTCCTCCTCCTCCTCCTCCCTCATTTCCTGCCTCTTGGAGCCGTATCCTGACCATGGATGGGATGAGCCCCCAAAGGCATTGGCTCTGCAGGACCCCAGCGGGATGCAGGGATGCTGGGATGGCGCTGGGATGCAGCAGAGGGGGAGCTGGGATCCCATCTCCTCCATTTCCTCACTCCCACCGCACCCGGTCAAAGCCACCCGCCTGGGGGTGGCCAGGGTGGGAATTTTGGGGTGGAGTCCCCCCTCACGCCGCGGCACCACGGCCAAGCCAAAGACAGATTCCTGACATATTTTTCTCTTTCCTTTGCAGCCAAGAAATTCATTTTTCATGGGAGGTGAAAGTGAGTCCCGGCAGTAGCTGAGCACGGAGGGTGCCAAGGTAGGGGCCAGCTGACAGCACGGGCTCAGATGCTATTTTTGGGAGCCAGACTCTCTCCTCCCCATCCCAGACGGGCTCCAGGAGTGCCTCTGGCTGCAGGGATACTCAAGGACCTTTTCTGGCCCTGCAGCTGCTCAATGGCAAGAGGGAGGGAGTTCAAAGGGACTGCAGCAGGGGCCAGTTCGCAAGGGAAGGGATTTTTCCCAGCTCCAGACAAAGCCGTGCTGGGTCGGATCGATCCATCTGGGTGGGATTTCAGTCCTTTAGGCAGGGGTTAAAAGCCTCTTTTTGGGCACAAAGTGTGTCCAGAGTCACCCTTGTGTCATGTGGAGCCACTGAAAGCCCACAGAGCCAGGGGGTTCCCTGTGGGACCCCCTCATGGAATCCCAGAACGGTTTGGGTTGGAAAGGACCTTAAAGCTCATCCCATCCATGGGCAGGGACGCCTTCCACTGTCCCAGGCTGCTCCAAGCCCTGTCCCACCTGGCCTTGGACACTGCCAGGGATCCAGGGGCAGCCACAGCTGCTGTGAGCACCCTGTGCCAGGGCCTCACCACCCTCAGAGGGAGGAATTCCCTCCCAGTATCCCATTTAACCCTGTCTTCAGCCATGGGAAGCCATTCCCTGTGTCCTGTCCCTCCGTCCCTTGTCCCAAGTCCTTCTCCAACTCCCTCGGAGCCCCTTTAGCACCGGAATGCTGCCCCCACCCATCTCCCTCCCACCAGCACAGCGAAGGGCATTCCCTGGCTGATGCCACCCAGTTGGCATCCTGACTTTTTTCCAGCCGCCCACTCCCACGCCTGTCCCTGATCCCTGGGCCGAGCTGCCGCACTCCCGACGGCGACAGCAGCAGCCCCACGGAATCATGGAATCTCCTGAGCTGGAAGGGACCCACAGGGATCATCCAGTCCTTGTGTGGCCCTGCACAGACCCCCAACAGTCCCACCCTGGGCATCCCTGGCAGCGCTGTCCAAACGCTCCTGGAGCTCTGGCAGCCTCGGGGCCGTGCCCATTCCCTGGGGAGCCTGGGCAGTGCCCAGCACCCTCTGGGGGAAGAACCTTTCCCTGATCTCCAGCCTGAGCCTGCCCTGGCCCAGCTCCAGCCACTCCCTGGGTGCTGTCCCTGTCCCAGAGCCCCATCCTGGGCTGGTTTATTCCCCTTGCCAGGAGCAGCCTCTGAGCTCACCTGGGCCAAACCCCGACCGGAGCCGCGGCCCCGGGACCCCACCCCGAGCAGAGCCCCTCACCCCGACCCCTGCACGTGTCCCGGCCCCAGCAGGGCTGCCCTGGGCACTGTCCAGAGGCAGAGCAGGAACAGTCCCTGCCCGGCTAATCAGCCCGGGCGATACAGCAGCGATAGGCGGGGGGAGCGTTATCGGGCTGATTTCCAGATGGAGCTGAGTCACCGCGCGTAACCGACCCGCCAAGGTCAGCCCGGGGAGAGGCCGAGCCCAGCGCTGAACCCGGCTCTGCCAGGCCCCGCCGGGGCCATCCCCCCCCTCTCTCCCTGCCGTGGGAAGGAGTAATTCCCTGTGCCAGAGCCTCTCCTTTCCCCCGGCGGCTGTGGGGTTTCCATGGGGGGATGTTCGGCTTTTCCCGTTCTGTCCCCTCCTGGCTGTGTTTCCGCCGGAGCGGGGGGGTTTGCCCTGCGGAGACGCTGCCCTGCTTGCGGCGGGCACCTGGTGGTCCCCCCACCACCCTACAGAGCGTCCCCGACGAGCTGCTGGTGGGATTCCAGCTTTCCTCTCGTGGGAAGGAGCCTTTATCCATGCTGGGGGCGCCGAGCTCCCCCGGGATTTGCGCCCTGCAGGGGACTGGGATGCTCCGAGGTGCTCAGGGGAGCCTCAGCTCAGCTCTGCCCCGTGGGCACGGCCAGCTCCGGAGGCACCGGGAGCCGCTTGGCTGCGGTGCCGGTGAATCACAACCCGCCCGGCACGTCGGGCTCCCGGCAGGATGGGGCCTGCCCCGCCGAGCGCCGGGCACGGCTCTGCCTTTGCCGGCCGGGCTGTGCCACCGCTGCCCGCCGCATCCCCGAGCCCGGAGCGGGAGGATGCTCCAAGCCCCGGCTGGACGCGCAGGTGGGGATGGCTCTCCCCGCGGCCGGGCGGCCTGGCAGCGAACACCACGTGGGGGTTGTTTTTTTTTTTTTAAAGCCAAACTCCCTTCTCCTCCGTTCCGTCCCTTTTCCTTTCCAGCTCCTCTTCCAGGAGCTGAAGTGTCAAAATCCAAGAAGCGATGCCGGTGGTAACCCGTGGAGGAGCCTGCTCCTGAGGGCAGCCCGGGGCGGTAAAAGCCGGATGGAATTTGTCCCTATTTTCATTTTTCCCTGGGTTTCCCATCCCGCGGTGGGGGTGAACCGTGCTCGTGCCGGATCCGTAACCCCTCGGGGGATGGATGCAGGCGCTGCCTGGGGAATATCACTTTAAATCGACACGCCCAGCCCTCCTTATCGATCGCCCCATCGGAGCCGCATGAGGCCCCGGATTTCCCTGCTCCCAGGGCTGCCGGGCCACCTCAGAGCGATGCCCCGTGGCCACAGCCAGCGGGAGGGACCCCCACGCAGGCACAGGGGACCAAACCAAAAAAACCACGCTCGGGGGTGTTGTCGAATAAATCCCGAATTTACACCTTGCCCTTCCCTCTACGCGCCATCTGTGGTTTGCGTGGAGTAAATTCGCACCCATTTCCTGCCCAGGCTCTGCCACCACCAGCAGGACGTGGGTCCCATCATCAGTGGGACTGTCCCGCGTGCTTCCAGCCCTGCTGTCCCCATCCCCATCCCTCTGCCAGCGCAGGGAGCAGGATGTTTGTGTCTCCTGGCGCTCAGCACCGGCCTCCCCCCGCCGCCAGCCCTTGCCATGCAAACCCCGCAGCTTTCCAGCCACACCGACGAGCCTTTCCCTCGCAAAAACAAAAAAAGGCTCCTTTATGTGGCTGAAAAGCCCGACTGTGATAATGTAGCGAGCGCTGGCCTTGGGTATTTTATCTTGGCAAGGAGCCTTTGCAAATTTAAACAGCAGCGAAACGGGCTCTGGGCTTGCGGCTGGCTGAGGCATAAGTGGGGCATTGTTTTCCCAGCAGAGCCCTTTGTGCCAAAGGGCCGCGTGTGAGCTTTGGCCGCGGAGCCGGCACGGTCGGCTCCGACCCTATCGGCCCCGGATCCGTTTCACTCGGCGGGGTGTGAAATTGGGGAGGAATTCAAGGCCCGGGAGCTCGAACCGGAGAGGAGACCCCCGGCAGCGCCGCTGCATCCCTGCAGGAGCTGGGGGGGGATGCAGCCGCCTCTCTCTATCCCCAGTATTGTTATTAATGCACCTTTGGGGGTGCTGGGTGCTCATCCCGACAGATTCCGGGCGGGAAGGGAGAGATGAGAGACCCTGGATAGATGCAAGGTGCTCCTCTTTTCCTGCAGAAATTCTCCTTCTCTGCTCAGGTCACTGCTGGGCAGGATGGGAGAACAGAGTGGGGTTGGGATCTGTGGGAATCACAGCCAGGAGGAGAGGAATAAGCTGAATTTCCTGCTCCTCACCCCTTCCCAGCAGTGTCGTGCCTTGACCCACTGCAGCAGACGGTAAAGAAACATTTCCAGTGAGGGAGGAGAAATAAACCCTCACTGTTTTCCAGCAGACTTTTCTAAAAAAAAAAAAAACCAAACCAAAAAAACCACTCTTTAAAGCAGAACTTTACCCTTCTTCTTATTAAAACCTTTTTCATATAAAATCCTGGTGGCGCCTTTTAAAAGGCTGCGCTTGACTTGCGCTCCGTGTCCAACGCCCCGAGGTCTGGGTTGTAAAATCGGCTGGGAAATTCGGGACTCGGCTTTTCTGCTTTTGCCTCCTTAATAACATCCAAAATATCCGGGGCGCGTCGCAGGGAGGGTGGCAAAGTTAAGGCAGAGGCGGCAGAAGCTCAGGCCCTTGCCCCAAGGATTTCAGAGCAGCGAGGGGCAGCTCCAGGGGAAAGTGGTGGAGCAAAAGCCTTGCCCTTCATGTTCCCTCCAGCCGCGGGGACACGGGAGCATGAGGACACAGGCACGCGGGGACACGGGCACACGGGGACATGGGGACAGAGAGCCCTTCCCAGGATGCCTCTCCCAGCCCATCCCGACAGCCCTTCCCACTAATCCGTAGGTGGAGCTCTTCTGTCATCTTTTTCTGCTTATGTTGCTAAGAAGTAACCCAGAAATAGCTTTCCCGGGCGAAAAAAAAAAAAAAGTGCTTCCTCAGCAGCTTTTGCCAGAGGTGAACTGCTCTGAGCATCCTTTGAAGAGCCCGAAGCTGCAGGGCTTCACCCCGGGGCTGCTCGAGGGGGGGCTGCGATGCCCCTTCCTCCAGCCTCAGTCCAAGAGAAGGGGCCAGAATCTCTCCCGTGCCTCCTCCGGCCCCTTCCCTGACTGACGTCCGCCCTTCCCCTCTTCTCTCCTGTTCCCTGCAGGTCTGAAAGGATGCGGCAGAGCCCCGCCGGCCCTCGGGACCCGCCCCCACCCCGGCCCCGGGGAGCTGCTGCCCCTCTGCCCGCGCCAGTGCCCATCGGCGGAGGACCATGCCCGTGACGGGGGCACGGCAGCTCGCAGCGGGACGGGACAGCGGGGCTTTGTAGCCTTGTCCCCTCCTCGGTATCATGACTGGAGAGACCCAGCATGTTTACACCATCGGCGATACTGAGGCCGGCCCCAAAGAGCCCGACAAGGACTTCGGCTGCGAAGGCTGCGGGGACAAGGATGGGAGGGCGCTGGGCGGGGAGGGCGCGTCCCCCTTCCCCGGCCCCAAGGACAAGGAGCCCCACAGCCAGCGGGAAGCCGTGATCCGGCCGCAGCAAGCGGGCAAGATCGACTTCAAATCCCTCCACTGCAAGCCCAAGTTCGGCAATGAGAGCACCTGGGGAGAGGTCAAGGGCGGCCCCCCGTCGCCGCCGGGGAAGGGGCGGGCCCGGGAGCGCAGCCGGCGCTCGGGGAAGGGCGAGCGGGGCCACCAGCAGCTCTACCGGCTCAGCATCGCCGGCACCCGGCCCAGCCCCACCATCGGCATCGCCTACCCCCAGCAGAAGGTGACGCCCCCGAAGAAGCCGGAGGTGACCCCCGCGGGCGGCAGCTACCGCTTCCACGTGCCTGGCGTCCCGCAGCGCGACGCCGAGCTCCGGCCAGAAGAACTCGGCTTCGGCCGCTGCTTCCCCGATGCTGCCGGTGGCCGGACTTCCAGCAACTATACCTCACAGGCCGGCCCCTCCCTCGGCCCCAAGGGGCAGCCCCCCGCCGCCGGCATCCCCCTCAAGAGCCCCGGCACCCATGGGCAGCTACATTATTTAGAGTTTCAGGCAAACCGGGCCGAGTCCTGGCCTTCCCCGGAGAAGAGCTTTGCCGGTGCTACCTACGGGATCTCGGTGCAGAAGCCCAGCTCTTTCTCCGAGGGTGGCAAAGCCGCCGTGCACGGCCTGGGGGCTCTGCCGTGCCAGTTCCCCTTCCAGCTGCTGCACGACGCGGGGAAGGAGCCGTTCCGCGGCGACGCCGGCAGCCAGGAGTACCTGGACGTGGGAATGGCCACCAGCGCCCAGCTGCCTCCCGGCGCCTTCACCTTCCACTCGTCCTCCAGAGAGTGGCCGGAGGAGCCGCTGAGCGGGGGCTCCTACGAGGACGTGTCCCCCGAGGGGAGGCTGTACGGGCTGCCCGTGGCCCCGCCGCCGCCGCCCTTCCTGCACCCCCCGCCGCCGCCGGCCCCGCACCACGGCCCCGTGCCCTGCTGCAAGGGCAGGGCCGAGCATCCCACCGACCCCACTGGTGCTCTCCCGTCGTCTGGTGCTATCGACCAAAACCCAAGCACTTTCCAAGAAAACCAAGCTGTTTTTCCACCTAGTTTACACTCGCCTACCATGCCAAAGCCAGTGGGGAAGAGGCAAGCCTCAGCCAAGGACGGTGTCCCCAGCCCGCGGCTGCTGGTGCAGAGCAGCCCCCTGAGAAGGACGGTGCCACCGAACTCCCTGTCCCAAGTGCACTTTCAGAGCAAGGCCTATTGCAGCTCCCCCGTGGGCAGCACCGGCGCGGGAGCCGTGCCTTTCGAGACGAGCGTTCCCACTACGGCACCCACCCACCCCAGGCTTGTGCAAGCTTGGGAAGGTGCCACGAAGGCGTTTTCTCCCATGGACCAGAATTCAGCACCTTATTCAAACCCTGTTGGAAACCAGTTCTCATTCGAGTGCCAGTCTGGCCCCGAGCAGAGGCAGCACAGGCAGAAAAGTGCCAGGCTGCCTTGGCAGCAGATGCACCTCCCTTCTGCAATGCCCGGTGCAAACAGGCTGGAGCTGTCGAGACACATCAGCAGCCAGAAGCTCCCCTTTCCCCTGGGCACGTCGGACTGGCAGGGCAGCGGGAAAGCCCAGAAAGGGCCCTCCATAAGCAGCTCTCCGGGGTATCATGGCAAAAAGCTCTTAGCAGGAGAGAGCCTCCAGAGGGGAGATCCCAGCGTGACGGGAGCTTTCTCCTTTGAGAGTGGGAAGGAACCGGGGTCTCCTGCCTGCGACTCGAGAAGCAAAGCCCTGTTCTACAGCATGGCTCAAGCAGCTCCTCCTCCTCCTCCCTCAAGGAGCTCGTCGGGCTCAGGGCTGGTCCTGCCACCATCAGCCTTGGTGGCTGCCTCCCCTTGCGAGTCCCCGCTGCCGTCCCCTGTCCCCAACCCCACGTGTGGCAGCACCTGCTCGTCGCTGTCCCCCATGTCCAGCAGCCCGCTCAACCCCGGCTTCGAGGACAGCCAGATGTCCGGAGCGCTGACCCCCTCGCCCTTCTTCCAGCACCCCTGCCATGCCAAGGATGCCAACAAAGCCTTCCACCCCTCTGACGTCCTCAGTCCCAGCTCGCTTCATTACCACCCCCCGGACTCTGTCAAGTCCTTCCACTTCCCTCCGGATGCTCTGAAAGACGACGGCCTCCTGAAATGCGCCCCGGCCAGCCCGTTCCACAAACCCGGCGGGGAGGTGGCCAAAGGATGCTCGGACGGGCTGGATGGGGAGCAGCCTCCGCCGCCGTACTCCTCCCATCACCTGCTGGCCACGTCCCTGAGCAGCGCCAGCCTGGACCAGCTGGACGTGCTCCTGACCTGCAGACAGTGCGACCAGAACTACAGCAACCTGTCCTCCTTCCTGCAGCACCGCCAGTTCTGCGCCTCCCACCCCGCCGCCCCCGCGGAGCCCAGGGATGCTCCCCGGGCAGCCGAGGGGCGGAAGGCGCTCCCGCCGGAGCCTCCCAAACCGCCCAGCCTGGCGCTCTCCCCGGACCCCCAGGGACAGCTGCTGGCGTTAAACAAGAGCGACGAGTTCTTGCTGGACGGGGAAAGCAAAAGCGAGGGCAAGGAGGATGCTCTGAAGGGCGGCCTCTTCCACGGCCTGGCCGCCGGCTCCCTCCCGCTCAGCGCCTCCGACCTGGACTTGGACGATGCCAAGCTGGACAGCCTGATCACCGAGGCCCTCAACGGCCTGGGCTACCAGTCGGACAACCCGGAGATCGACAGCAGCTTCATCGACGTGTTCGCCGACGAGGAGCTGCCGGGCGTGAAGGCGGCCGGCGGGGCGACGGCCCACAAGGCCAAGGAAGGCCTGGCCTCAGAGAGCAAATCCAAGCAGGCAGCAGAGGAGAAGGCAGCGGGAGAGGCCAAGGCTGGCTGTTTTAATGAAGATGGCCACCCAGGTGGGGAGCAGGTGAAGAGAGGGGCAGGAAAGCAGCACCTCCACAAAGGGAGGGTGGCACGGAGGGTGGCACCGCAGGAGCCGGATCCTGCGGCAGAGGGAGCGGAGAGGACGGGCAGGCTGAGGGCGGGCAGGAAGAACAGCATCCCACCAGCCACCGGCTCCGGCCAAAAGCATCCCAGGAAACTCAGCCAGGAGCCTCCGACAAAGAGCGAGGTGGGGCCGGGCGTCGCCACCAAGAGCTCCAAGCCACCGCGGTTCTCCATGAAGGACGTGAAGAAGCGGAAGCCCCGAAGCGGGACGTGGAGCAAGGAGCTCATCCACAAGATCGTGCAGCAGAAGAACAAGCTCCACAAACTGCAGGTGAAGAGCAGCAAGCAGGCCCAGCTCCCCCAGGCCACCGAGAGGCCGCTGGCAACCACCAGGGAGGGCAGGCTGCGGGAATACGACTACGTGTCCGACTCGGATGAGGAGGGGGCAGCGTGCAGCAAGCCCCGGGGCAGGAAGAAGCGTGGCACGGGATTCATCGGGAGGAGCAAGTACGGCTTCAGCAAGAAACGCCTGGGCAGAAGTGAGAGAGCCAGAGAGAAAGACCCAGCCTGGAGCTACAGCCGGAAAAGGGACGGTCAGAAAAGGGAGGCTCCGGAGGACGGGGACGTCCCGAGCCAGGAGGATGCTGAGAAAGAGGATTGTGTTTTCAGAGCCCGAAGACGGAGCAGCCACTCGTCTGCTGGCAGCAACCACAGCGTGCCCAGAGAGATGGGCACGAGCCCACCCCGCGCTGGTGGGGCTGGTGACAAGGGTGGCACCCAGAGGAGGAGGCGCTCGGGCAGCCCAGCCCGTGTGCCAAGGACTCCCCTCAGCCTTCCCGAGGACAGCAGCCCAAAGACGAGCCAGGAGAGCAAAGAGGACATTCCCAGGGGGAGCAGGAGGTTTGGCTCAGCCAAGCCTTTGCTGGCAGGCTCCAGGCCACAGCCAAGTACCGAACCAGATGTTGCTGCTGTGGACTGTGCAAAGGAGGAGCCATCGCCGCAGCCCCGGGAAAGGCAAGTGCCCGGCACAGCCACCCCAGGCAGGAGCCCTGCCAGGTTCTCCTCTAAGGACGGGGTGGAAGAGCCCAGAGGAGCAGCAAAACTCCCGGGTGAGGCAGGAGAACCCACCCTAGAGGCTCAGGACTCTCCCGAGCTCACCATGGACCACCAGAGGCACCAGTTTGCCCCTTTCCCAAGCGAAGGGCTGAAGTACCACACAGAGGAGGTGATTGCTCCACCCCACAAAGCGAGTCCTGGCCGTGGGAGTGCCGCGTGCTCGGAAGCAGGAATCAAGTACGTGAAGGGACAGGGGCTCTGTGACAGTCAGAGGGATTATCCCGTGCCAGCTCCCACCTACGGGGGGGATGCAGTGGGAATGATGCTCACTGCCAAGGTGCCCGATCCGTATGTCGGCAGTGACAACGCATTTTTTGATCCCAAAGGCCTTCCCGGTCACTACGACGACAACCTCTTCCCAAAGCCCCCAGCTCTGGGCTCCTCCCACATGGAGGACATGTACCTGTGCCGGGATGACATCAGCGCCAGCTCCTTCGAGCAGAAGCACTCCGGCATCTCCCCTTTCGCTGCAGAAATGCCGCAGGGCAAAGTGTCCTCCCCTCTCAGCTTCGACTCCTCGTCGATATTCGGAGAGCTCCCCGTCTCCGAGTTCGATCCGTACGAGAGCAAGGACGGATACGTGCCAACGTTCCCCTGTCCCGGGAATGCCTCCCGCAAGCCGCTGCCGTTCGAGCAACCGTACCCCCCCTTCCTGCCGGAGAAAGACTGGTCCCTCATGGAGGAGGTGGCTCCCATGCTGCCAGAAGACGTGACTCAGTTCCACAGCCTCTCCGTGGAGAAGCCGCCGGCCAAGAAGTTCCCCGAGGAAGGAGCTGTCCCCAGCAGCCAGCTCTCCCTGCCGCTGCCGGACAGGATCGCGGATTACAACATGACTTTCATGAGCAGCATTTCAGATGATGAGCTGGAGATCAAGCGCTTGGTCACGGAGCTGGAAAGCCAACTGCAAACCAGCAAGTTGGACTCCGAGGTGTCCATCAGCCTCCCGAAATCCGAGCAGAATGTGGCCATCCACCTGCGAGCACAGGGGGCCGAGCGGTTCCCGGCGCTGCCAGAGCCAGAGGCAGCCCAGGAGAAAGGGTTGTTTTTGGCAGGTGAGCTGGGCAGATCGAGCCTCTGCGTTGGGGAGAGGCTGGCAGGGGAGAAGCTGGACGTGGTGACCACCCGTGAGGACTACGAGAGACCCAGGGAGCCCTGGCCGTGCCCGCTGGAGCTGGGCTCGCTGGAAACCGGGATGTGCGTCCCAGCCCCGCTGGCCACAAACCATTTCTGCTCCAAAGACAACAGTGAGCAGCTCCAGGGAACTGCAGGCACTGAGGAGAGAGACCTCAGGAAGATGGAAAATGGGTCTTCTTCCAAAAGTCTACCTGGCTCAAGCACAACTGGCCAAACAGAGGCTCCCGTCTACGCCGACCCTGTGACAAAAAGCCCTCCTGTTGTCACTGACTCCGTGTTCCCCGAGACCATGGAGGCAGCAGAAGTAACCAAAGACCCCCTGCCATCCCTGCCATGCCAGCGCGGTGCCAAGGGCTTCCCTGTGCCGGGGAAAGCAGACCCTGATCCTGCGGAGCTGGAGAAGTTTGATGCCCATCTTCCAAACCCTAAGCCTGAATTTGGCTTTCAGCAGGGTCCCGCCCCAGCCTTGGAGCTCGCCTTTTCACCTCGTGTCAAAGAGGTCCCAGAGACAGAAGAAAAGCCCTTGAGCAGGACTGAGCCCCTCAGAACAGTGAAAAATGCTGCGGATCTCAAAGGGGATGGTGGTGGGCCTGCGCTGGTGGAGGAAACGGAGGAGAGGAAGAGTCCCACCACCTATCCAAGCCCTGGACCCAGTGACAAAGCCAGCAAGCCCAAAGTGCTGCTGTTCGAGATGCTGAGTGTCCCCAGGGAGAGCGACCGCCCTTCCCAGGAGGTGATGGTGGCATCCCAGGAGACCTCTGCCAACCCTCTGCAGCAGCTCCAGCTCTTCGTGGCCCGGACGGTGAAGAACAACGAGGAGGAGCTGTTGATGCCGTGCTTCCCCGGGCTCCTGGCTCCCAGCCACCCCTCTGCCACCACCCCCGCGCAGACGGAGCACAAGGAGCAGAGCGGCGGTGCCTCGGAAGGGGAAGATCAGACCCAAGGGGAAGGGGATATCCCCGTGGAAAGCATCACGGGAAATATCGCTGCTCCAGGGAAAGAGGTGCCTTCTCCCGGTGGGCGCGAGCAGCTGGAGTCGTTGGATGCAGAGGGCTCTTACCACGCAAAACGATCCACGTCGGCCAAGCCGGAGCTGCAAAATAATGTAACAGAGCCGCAGCACTTAGCAAATGAGCCCCTGGAGCCGAGGGACATTAATATCCCTGCAGATGGTGTTTCCCAGGAGCGTAATGACCTCTCACCACCCAGCAGCGCCGCGGTGACCCCGCTGCCAGGGCAGGGGAGGAAAGCTGATAGGCTCGGGGAAGAGCAGGAGGGAGATAACAACACAATGACCTTGGCATTTAGGAAACATGAGCAATCCCGCTTCAGCCGTGGTTTGCTCGAGGAAGAAGTGCTGGGCAAGGAAGAGGGAGAGAGGCTGGAAAGGAGTCGGGTTGGGAAAGGGGCACAGCACCCGGGCAGTGCTTCCATGAGTCCCGTCAGCCCCCCGGGTCCCTCTGAGGAGGATGTCCACCAGGATCGTGGCTTGGGGACAGAGATAAAAGCCGGCACAGTCAATGCAAAGGTTCCCAGAGAAGGGAGCGGCAAGTCGTCCCTCAATGGCTGTTGTTACACGGGCGAATCTCCACCCAGCCTGCTCTTGCCACCCAAATATTCTGACCTCAAGTGCTTGCAAAGCAGTGGGGCCAAGGGGGGAGAGGCCCCCAGCTTTGGCACTCAGCTCTCGGATGAGAAGAAGTACGGCTCGTCCCTGCCTACAACACCAAGTTCATTCCTCACAAAGAGCTGTCCTCCCGAGGCCAACAGCCGTCACATCCATCACACCGTGAGCCCAGCAGAGCAAGGGACATGGGAAAGAGCACCCACCTTCCCTCCCTCGCTGCATCGCTGCGGGGCTGTGCCGATGGAAGCGGCTGAGGAACAACTTCATCACCTCCCTGATGGTGTTTTGGGTAACTACGAATCACACGGAAGAGAGGGGACAGTGAGACCCTGCGCTCTGCTGCATGGTGATGGTGTGGTGGGCTCTGCCTTGGGGACGGGCGGTCCCCAGGAACCTCCTGGGAAGGACTGTTCTCTTCCCTGCTCGCCGCCTTTCCACCAGAAGGGCGTTGGGAAAGAGGTCCCCGAAAACACCGGTGCTGTGCTGCCAAATTTTAAAGAAAATCAAGGATGTGCCATCACAGACACAGCCAGCTCCACCCCTCCAGAAACCCAGGACTACCCAACCCAGCCCACAGCAGATCTTCTGCCCGTGGGAGAAAGGGAGGTGGGCCTGAACCAAGAGAACAAGCTTGAGAGCTGCTCCCATGATGGGAATAAGCATCAAAGCCAAACAGAGGCTTTGTCCAATTGTTTTGCTGTTCAGGGCATGTCAGCTGCTGTCAGCAGAGGTCTTACGAGGGTCGGAGATCTTGGTCCTGCTGAATTAAATGGCCACGAGTTTTCAGGGACAGCAGAGGTGAGACTTGGTCTTTCCAAAACCACAGAGAGTGAAGGAAAGGGTTTAAAAGGGGAGAAATCCAAAAGCCATGGGGCTGCAGAAGCTGGGGGTTGTGTGTTAAACAGCATGGGCCAGGGAGAGGACCACACACCCAGCAGTACTCCAGACCCTTCCCAAAATGAACTCCACAAAGGAAGAAAGCCCAGTGGACTCCCGGTGACCTGTGACATTTGTTCAGCCACTTTCCGGTCCAAGCCCGGTCTGACCAGGCACAAAGCTGTCAAGCACCAGGTGAAGAACGGCGGTTTGCCACAGCCCAGCAAGACTCCCAGGTCCCCTCTGAGTCCTGCACACAAGGCACCAAAAGCAGCCCAAAAGGTGCCCAGGAGGAGCCTGAAGGCGTCAGTCAAAGACAAAACCTGCAGCTCACAGGTGCCGACCTCCACCGTTGAGCACGTTCCCAAGAAAATACTCCCAGACCTGGAGAAAGAGCCCAGCACGCAGATGCAGGAGGTGGTCAGCAGAGTGCTCAGCGACCTCAGCGTGATCTCCTTGGAGATGTCCCAGGAGCTGCACCGCACACGGGTCCTGCAGAGGGAGGGGAAGGCAAAGGGACCGCGCCCGGAGATGAGGGGATCAGGAGAGGTGGCGTCCGGGAAGCTGGACTCGGGACGGCGGGTCAGGAAAGGAGACAAGGGCAGAAGGAGCCAAAGCAAAGACCTTGGAGAGGAAACTGGCAATTCTGAGAAGCAGCTCAACAGGAAAGTGAGGCGAAGGAAAGCAAAGGTGTTTCCCAGCAGGAGTGAACCCGATGGTCCCTGTGAGGTGGAGAAGAACACAGGTCCTGCTGTCCTCAGCTCCAGCCTGCCCGGGATCATGGAGGGCTTGCAAGAGCCGGGTGGTTGCATCTCCACAGAGGAGCAAAACAGGCCCAGCACAGCCCAGCACTCCCAGAAAGCCGAAGAGTCCCCTTGTGCAGCCGAGCTTGCGGAAGACCTGGGCAGCAGAAAGGTGTCTCTAAAGGAGATGGTCAGCAAGGAGACAGCCACGGGCACGGTCACCTGTCCTGGGGAGGCGGCAGATCCAGATGGAGTGGAAGACACACAGGCTTGCAAAAAATGGATTAGCGGGTTTGTGAAGCAAGTAGCGAAGGGATGGGGCAAGGTGGGCTCAGAGGACGTAGATGCTGGGGCAGGGGACAGTCCCATGGCAGGCAGTGACACCAGGGACTGGAGTGGTGCCCTGCAGGGCCCCACAGCTCCTGCTGAAGGGGCTTTGCTGCTGGAGAACCATGATTTGGGAACCACCCAAAATGTTTCTGGGCATGGTGCTCTGCAGACCACGCCGGGGGCCAGCCCTGCTCCTGCAGAGCCAAAACGGTGGGCGAAGGTGGACGTGCCACCAGGCAGGGAGCACTGCGGGGACAGCACGGCCACCTCGGACCTCCAGAGCTTTTTTGACGATGACTCCACGTTCTCCCAGCTGTTCCCCAGGGATGACCAGTTTGTCCGGAGGAAGTGCACGCGGGTGTATGGGAAGCGCAGCAAGAAACCCAAACCTGTCCCCGAGGTCAACCTGCAGCCAGCAGGGGCCATCGACCTCTTCACCATCCGCCTGGCTTCTGACCTCAGCGACACCAGCTCCTTCTGTGTCACCAGGGAGGACCCTTGCGAGTACGAGACCATCTCCGTTGACGATGCCCTGATGCTGAACATGTGTCACGGCAGCACGGCCAAGAGCGGAGATGATGCTCCAAAGGGATCTAAAAGCATCGAGCTGAGGTTGGACCACGGGGCGACCGACCAAGGGAAGGAGGACATTGACCTGGAGGACAACATGCTGACCTTCTTGTGCCAAAACAGCCACGCGGACAGCATCCCCAGCTTGAACATCTGGGGCAGTCTGGAGAAGGAGGGGGAAAGCCTCTCTGCCGAGGACATGTTTGAGCCTCTGATGGACCTTGAGGATGAGCACTCGCTCCAAGAAGTGAACTCCGAGCCCCCCGACCTGGCAGAGGAGTCCTACGATGCCAAGGATAATGAGGATTCAGACTCTCCCGAATTTCACACCATCGACATCGAGATGCTGAACGCAAAGCTGAAGATGAGAGACATGTGCTTCTTCAGCCCTTGCGAGGATCTTCCTGGCCATGGCGAGGACAACGCTGTGAGTTTGAAGCCAAAGTCAGGCAAGCACAGGAGCAAGCTGGAAGATGGAAAATTGGGAAAAAACCGCGGGGAGATAACCATCAAGACCAAAGACAAGCAGTACAAGTGCAAAGTCTGCTTCCAGTGGTTCCTGACGCTAGGAGAGCTGGACTTCCACAAGCTCTCCCACAACCCTTCCCCTCCCCCTACCTGCTACATGTGTGTCCAGCGCAAATTCAGCTCCCGGGAGCAGCTCCGGGACCACCTGAAGGAGAAGCACGCCAGGAACAAAGCCGGGCTGTGGGCGTGCGGGATGTGCCTGAAGGAGATCTCCGACGTCTGGATGTACAACGAGCACCTCCGGGAGCACGCCACCCAGTTCGCGCGCAAGGGGCAGGCGCAGAAGTCGGTGATGGGCCTGCCGGGCTGCTTCGGTGAGGACAATGCCGCTGTCACCCACTTCCTCAACACCATCATGTATCGGAAGCCCGGCAGGTCCTCCCGGCACGGCGACCCCGGTGGCCGGCACGGAGTCGGGAGAGAGAGCAAGAGCCCCAAGGAGCCGCCCCTCGAGCAGGAGAAGGCAATGAAAGACCCCTTGGAAAGCAACGTCAAGGTGAAGCCGCCTGCACCCAGCTCCTCCAAAGCGTCCTCCAGCCCATCTCCGGAGCACGCGGCAAAAAGTGAAAGCGCCCCAAAATCTGTCCCCATGCACCCAGACTGCAAGGATCCTTCCCGGGACTGCCATCACTGCGGCAAACAGTTCCCCAAGCCCTTCAAGCTCCAGCGGCACTTGGTCGTGCACAGCTTGCAGAAGATCTACTTGTGCCACAAGTGCCCCATGTTCTACCAGGAGACCAAAGAGCTGCGGAGCCACCTGAGCCAGGAGCACGGCGTGGTGGAGGAGCAGGAGATCAAGCACACCACCCTGTACGCCTGTGAGCTCTGCGCTGACGTCATGCACGTCATCAAGAAGTCCTTCATCTGCAGCATGTGCAACTACACCTTCTCCAAGAAGGAGCAGTACGACCGGCACATGGAGAAGCACCTGGCGGGCAGCAGCAAGACTTTCAAATTCCGAGGGGTCATGAGGCCTGGCACCGCCTCCAGGGAGGGCAGGGAGAAGGTGAAGGAGGATGGATCTCTCCGGGAGGGAATGCCGCCGAGCAAGAAGCGGAAGGTGGTTCACCGTGGCAGCCCGGGCCTGCACAGGTCACCAGTCCACCTGGACCCCACGAGTGACCTTCAGCTGGTAGAAGCTGGAAGCCCCAGCCTGCGGGTTCCCGCTGACTCCTTCCCAACAGCTCCTGATGACCGGGGAGCACCCCAATCCCCCGTGAAACCAGAAGTCCTGGTAGGTGACTTCGCGGAGCTCCTGGCGGAGATGGAGAAGTCCCCATTTGACCCCCTGCCACCACCTCCCTGCCTGTCCCCATCTCTGCCACTGGCTGCTGCGGGCAGCCCCGACCTTGGCCACATCACTGGCCTGTCCATCGAGGAGCTGGAGAAAGGAGCCTTTGATGGGAAAGCACTTCCTTTCTTGGACTCGCCCGAGTTTCCCATGGACCTTGCTGGCTTGGCTTGTCACCAGGCCACCAGCCAAAAACTGTCCCCACCCCTCCTGACCCAGAAACATGGCTGTGCCGATGCCCATAAAAAAACAAGCACAGGCCACAAAGATGAATACAGGGCATGTGTCCTGGAAAATCCCAGCGCGGACACCGACACTGTGGATGCGATCCCCTTTCTCCAGCTTGCCAAGAAGGTCTCAGAGCTTCCTTCCCCTCAGGCAGAGTCTCCACCAGCCAAGGAGACCCACAAATGGGGCAACCTCGGTGCTGGCGACGCCTCTGCCTGGGAAGGTGCGGCTAAGGCCGCGTCTCCAGAAGGTGCCCACCAGCCCCTGCCCCCAAAGGACAAGACGGCGTCACCCACGCCCAACAGAGCTGCCAAAGATTCGGTCCCACCAAAGAAGACTGTGGGTAGCGAGGCTGCTCCTGGTGCAGGCAGCCCCGGCAGCAGCGCCGAGGAGGGGCAGCAGCCCATCTCAGGGAAGGAGAAATCCGTGCCTGAGGCTAAGGACAGCAGCACTAACGCCAAGGACCAAGGCGGCAACCCAGGCAAATCCGGCGGCCACCAGCCCAGAGGTGAGGCGGCCACCAACACCGCGAGGCACAGCCATGCCGAGCCAGGCAGAGCCACCGGCAAGCTTCACCCGAAGAGGAGGAAAGAACACAAGTCCTTGAGCCACCGGAGCAGCTCCGGCTCCCGGGAGAACATGGAAGGAGACGGGAAGAAGAAGAAAGCCCGGCCGCCGTGCCCGGCGAGGAGCGAGAGCGCTGCTGAGCTCAAACGTGGCAGCTGGAGCAACGCCGAGGCTCCCGCCCTGTCCCCCGGCAGGAGGGACACGCACTGCAGCAAGCTGGGACCCAAGCCCAGAACGGGTCCCCAGCTGAAGAAGATGGTCCTGGACCCTTACAACCAGAAGAAGGGGGAGCTCCGCCACGCCAACGGGGATGTGAAGCGCAGGAAGGCCATCCTGGGCAAGAGCCTCCACCAAGTGTTGGCCAAGGGGCCGGCGCCGTCCCCGCGCGGCTCCTGGCACGGCCCCCGCGCCGCCCGCGGGGCCAAGGCGGCTGGCCCGGCCAGCTACCGCAGCGCCGAGTCCCAGAACAACCTGCTCAGCCAACTCTTTGGGCAAAAATTAACCAGCTTTAAAATTCCTTTAAGAAGAGATACTTCAGAATAATTTATGGAAGTGACTTATGGTGATCCTCAGCTGCTTTCATGGGGTTTGCAAGGGAAAAATTATCAAAGCATTAAATTCGTTTGTGTAGCATGATTTCTCTGTCTAGCTTAAATGAACTTGCACTGCAGCCTCTGTGAAATAGTTTGCTTTGTGTCTACTAATCTACTTTAATTCACCTGATTTATCATGCAAATGCTAGAACTTTGATGTTGCTGATGATTTTCATGAACTGAAATTGTAATCGCTTTGGGCAGACTGAATCGTCGAGAGCAATTGCTTTATTGCAGAAGTGCTGAGGTTATAAGGATACTTGCAAATCTCAGACCCTTTTGAGTCTGTGTCTGTGTTATCTTTGTACAAAGTACTTGAAGAGATGAACTTCATTCCGTAGACGTCTTATTCATAAGGTGCAGTACACTGTAGAAAGCAAATTTTTTTTTTTTTTTTTTTGAAGATTTTGCACAAATAATCCCGTACAATTCATTTAATTGGGAGCTGGCCTAAGCGATGATACAATTAAAAAATTAAATTAAGACCCAAGTGTCCTATATTTTGACAGCCATCCCTAAGGATTTTTGTTTCTACACCGTCAAGAGAAGAACGACCCAGCTCTGGGGCCCCGGGGCTGTCGGGGCCCTCCAGAGGATGCTGCCACTCTTTGACCACTGTAGACGATGGGACTGGAGGAGAAGCGTCCCCGCGAGCAAACTGCACCTTGACACTTGTGACGAACTCTTGATTTTTTTTTTTTTTTTTTTGGGTTTTTGGGGGGGGGGGGTTTTCTTAAACCCGGGTG